>JAHVYB010000090.1:0-44626 GCA_020623695.1 Calonectria henricotiae
TGGTTTTTCTTAGATTTGTTCTTCTGCTTTCTTTCTCTCCCCTCTTCGTTTCCTTTTGTGTTTCCACTACGCTGCTTCCAGTCGTCCCTCTTCCCTCGCATTCGGCACAGAAAAACGAAACCATAACATCATGATTTTTCCCTCCCACCCTGTTACCAACGACTAGCCAATATATAAAACTAAAAACAACAAAAAAAAACAAAAACAAAAAAGGGGGAGGGGGGGGGGGGGGGGGGGGGGGGGGGGGGATCTCAAAACTCACCCCTTCCAACTCGTCAACTAGAGCCGCCGCAGTTCCATGGCCCCTCAGATGCTCTTCGACAGCCTCCACCAACATCTCCTCCTGCACACCCAGATACTCAACAATCTTCTTCTCAACAAACGGTCGCAACTTGTCGCGGACGATGGCGTCGTCCATGTAGTCCCACTTGACCTCCCATGCCCACAGCCCGTCCTTGTTTGATGGAATCTCCTGTGCCAGAGCCCGCACGGCCTGGGAAATCTCCTCCTCCGTCATGGATGCGGTGGCCGACGTGGGCTCGAACTGGATCGGGATCAGCTGTCGCTTGGTCGAGGTGTCTGCTTCTTCATCGTCCAAGAGGCCCTCCACCTCGGCAATGGTTCGTCGCTGAGGAGCTGCCCTAGAGGCCTGGGCCTTTTGGGCGGCGGCGCCCAAGGACAGCTTGAAGGGCTGTGGCGCGAGTACCGACGGTGCCTGTCGCTGCTCCAACTCTTCGGCCTGCTTGTCCAAGAAGGAGTCGGCCATGCCACGAGCCCGCTCCACGGCAGCCTGCTCACGACGCTCCTCGTCACGCTCTCCCTTCCTGTCACTCTCGTCTCTCGCCTCCTCTTCCGCACGATCAATCGCTCTCTTTCGAGCCCAGTCGCCGTGGTCTCGGTAGTAAGGGTGCGACTTGCGACCCGACTCCTTCTCGTCGTCCCAGGCCTTTTCCCTGTCCAGTTGCTCCTGTTTCCTCCGCTCCAGAGACTCGGCGTCTTGTCGTTCTCGTTCCTGTTCACGTTCGAGAGCCGCCTGTCTTGATCGCTCTCGGTTGCTCCACTTGCGCTCTGCCTCCAAGTACATCTTGTCGGCTTCGGCCTTTTGTTTTGACAGGTGTCGCTGGTAAAGCTCCTGGTCATCAGCGTCGGTCTCCTCATCCTCCCTGTTGATGGAAAGCTCTGTGTTGGAGACACCGCCATTAACAAAGGCAATACGGTTCTGCCCATTCTGGCCCTTTGGTCCCGACGGCGCATTAGGCACGCCGCCCCTGGGTCCCAAGGGAATATTATTGGCACCTGGAGGTGGCGAGTCAAGACGAGACGGCCTTGATGCACCGTTACGTAGACGCTCTTGCTCCTCCATCTCCTCCTCTCTCTTGAGTCGCTCCATGTCACGTCTGTTGCTTCGCTCACGGAAGGCGGCAATCTCCTGAGCAACAACCTCGCGCATCTCCGCCGGAATATCGGCGAGCTCGTCATCTTGTGCCAGGGGGATGTTAACCACCTCGACATTCTCGCCAGACTCGGTGTTACCCATGGCGACATCTCCTGAGCCATCGGTAGCTGTGGGCTTGGTGGGGTAAAACAGCTCTCGAACAGCATCCTTCACAGCAGCCCTGGAGGCCTCTATCCTCTCCGTCAACGCAGAGTCGTCCTCGTCTCGGCCCTCCTCGTGCGACTCGACGTATTTGATCGAGCTTTGGTCCAGGGTGACTTGGAGCTTGGTCTTGTCGATTCCTTCAAATTCGTCGTCCTTGGGGGCGCCTCCTAAGGCCTGTTGTCGCTTCACGGGCACCTCGATGCCTTCATCGTGGAGGAGCATGATGGCAACGGCGAGAGAAGTATTATCCTCAAACTGTGCAAACCCAAACTTGGAGCCCTTGTGTTCGTCGGTGACGCTGGTAGAGGCATCCCACTTTCGCAGCTTGCCCACGGCACTCAGGAGCCTCTCGATGCCCTCGTCGCCGCCCACTCCGTCGGGGATCTGGTGTATGAATATCGTCCGCAGCTTCTCTTCGTTGGTTGGGGGCACCAGGATCTGCATCGCCTCCCTCGCCGCTCCCCTACCCTGCTCCGAGCCCCTCTCCATGCCGAGTCCAGGACGTCCGCCGCCGCCACTCGACCCGGACGGTCCGTCACCTCTGCCTCCCATGGCGGGGCCGCCAGGCTTTCCGGCTGCGGTGCCGAGACGGATCACGGGGGCGTTGAAGTTGATGTTGGGCATGTTCGCGGGTGCCTGGAAGTTGGGGGGAAGGCCGCTTGGACGATTAGCTTGCGCGGTGCTAGACTGCTGGACACCCGGAGGCGCCATTCCCGGGGCAGAGGACATGCCTGGAGGAGGTCCTGTAAGACAAGGTCAGTTTAGCTCAGTGGCATCGTGGGGATGGGAGGAGAGGCGCGCACCTAGACCAGGTGGAGGGGCCATGCCGGGGGGGGCATTGTTGGATCCGGGATAGCCTCCGTAGGCGGGCGGCGCGCCGTAAGGGTTATCTTGCAGAGCAGTTGTCAGCAGTGCGAAGTGCAGCTTGGGAGGGTGCGAGTCCTTCTTACTTCCATAGGGATTGTATGCCATGGTCGGCTGCCCTTGGCGCAATCGCCCCTCGTCGCAATCGCGGGTCGCAGGAGATGTGCTGGTCGTGACGTCGCGCGCAGTCGTGGGATCAGGGATGTGCGTGTCGGAGCAATGCGTCGGCGTGTCAGGTCAGCTTGTTGAGCTTTGTAGGCAAGGGACGAGAAAGCAACAAGAAAAAAAGGGAAGCTTTCCCTCGGGCGCAGGCGAAAACAAGGACGGGCGGCTATGGGATAGAATTTCCAGCTCGACGAGGCTGAAGCGAATCGTCTCTTTGGCTGGGTGGGCCGGCAGCGTGATTGGCTCCAAAATATCCCGAGCCGCACAGGCCTTCTCGCATCAACGTTACTCCGGGGCATCGCGACTTTTCTGCGGCATCACCAGCTTCACCTCACAAGAGCTCCCGCCCGGTCGACGGTAAGACTGAAATTCAGCCAATTGGGCGTGCACCGCGGTACTTTTCCCCTCAAGATGTGAGTTCCGCCCAATTGACACCATCACGACCCTATTCAGCTGACATTTTACAGGGCCACGACCCCCAGAGTCGGCAGCGCCATGCTGTCGAGATTATCGACCCAGACGACATTCCGGGCCGCCACCTCGTCCAGGGCCTTTTCCACCTCTCTCGCCCTCCGAGCCGGCCCTCCCAACTCCAACTGGGGCCGCTCTGCCCCAGCCCCAACCCAGGCCCGAACCAACCCTCTCGTCGGAAACCAGATCCGCCAGCAGCCTCCCAAGCAAGAGAAGACGCCCGCCGCCGCACCCACGCCCGAGTCCGTCAAGGCCAAGACGCCCGCTGCTGATCCCAGCGCTGCCGCCCCTCCTCCTCCTCCCCCCCCTCCCCCTTCGCTCGCCTCCATGCTCCTGGGCACCGCCGAGCCCGCCAAGTCGAGCGAGCAGCAGGCGCAGCAGCACCCTTACACAGCGGCCACGGGTGCCCAGCCCTTGAACATCGACATTGCGTCCATCATCGCCAACAAGTCGCTCGCCTTTAGCCAGGGCGTCGAGGGCAACCCGCTGGCCCGCCCCCAGATCCGCGCCAAGTCCGTCACCGGCCGCACCGTCTTCATCAAGGACCGCATCACGCCCACCAGCGCCCCGACCCCGACCGTCGCCCTCCGCGTCCTCAACAAGATGGTGCGCGAGCAGCAGGTCAAGAACAAGTTCCACAGCCAGAGGTTCCACGAGCGAAAGGGTCTCAAGCGCAAGAGGCTGGCCAGCCAGCGATGGCGGTCCCGCTTCAAGACGGGCTTCAAGGCCACGGTGAACCGTGTGCTGGAGCTGAAGAGACAAGGATGGTAAAGACGAGCAAACGTCGTTTCATGTACAATATTTGGAACCTTTGAAGAAAGAAAGAAAGAAAAACACCAACCAAAATAACATCTCTGTACACTATATATAGATGTGAGCATGTATGAGACAGCAACAAAGAGGCATTGAGCATATTCAGGCTTTATGTTTACGGAAAAGAAAAGAAATCATATTCATTCTCATCTACATCTAATACCGCTCGTAAATTCAGGTCGCATATCACATGTACTCATCAACGTTCCATTCCCGAGTCGGGCTTGGAAGTGGACTGGCCTTGATCTTGGGCCTCGATCTGAAGACCGCCTCCATATCCTGCTCCGCCATGAGCTCCTCCGTCAACAAGGTGCGGTCCTCCTCATTCTCCTCGTCAAGTCGGGGGAATGCGCCCGTCTCAATCTTGGGTGGCACCTTGGACTTTCTCAGCGACCTCCTCCTTTCCAGCTGGGCCTTTTGCCTCGCCTTTTCAAAGCCGGCCATGCTCTTCCGAGTTCGGCTTGAAAGGTCCTCGTATCCGTCCACGTCGGTTGTCTCATCAGAAGGAATAGAAATTGTTGGTATAGGGAGGGGTAGCTCAGGCTCTTCATGATCAGGGAATGTAAAGGACCCGCGTGTCATTGTTAGGCGAGTGCGCTCGGCAAGTGAAAGCGTATGGCGGGGCTTTTGCCGCTTAACAGGCGATGGAGAAGCTTGCTCCATGGATTCAAGAATCTGGTCAGCAAGTTCTTGTGTTGGTGAAGGTGAAAGGTCCCTCGGTGTGTAATGGTTGTCATCAAATTGATTGTCTCCGTCATCATCATGACGGCGTTCGGGAGAGCCGGCCACGGGAGTGGGGCCATCATCGTCGGGGGAATGGCCACGTCCAGGTGGGAGGTATTGGCCAGAGTTGGATTCGTGAAGAGGGTCATCGTCATCCACAGGTTCGTTGGAGCTCCTTGATCCTGACACGGATGCGGTGTTGGCAGCAAACCACTCCCCAGACAAGGAAATTTTAGTCCTCAGCATGGGCTGCCGCTTTGTCTGCGCAAACTTGGGCTGGAAAGATTGGATTATTGGCGATGTCGAGAACTCCTCATCGTCCAGTTCACTGACCTCAGAAACCACTTCCTGTTCAGCCTCAGGGGCCGCCGTGGATCTCTCGCGTTCGAGGTTGTGGGCCGAGGGTCGCTGCAGGAATGCCAGTGACGAAGAAAACTTGGGTCCTCCACTCAGCAACTCATCCTCCAGTCCCTTTACTAGGTCGTGATACTCTTCATTCAAGTTGGCCTTTGGGCTGCTGAGGGTGGGTTTCCTTGGGCTCGCACGTCCCACCTGGAGTGCTTCATGAGCGCCGAAACCTAGATCAATCCCCTTCTTTTTCGATGGCTGTCGCTTCTGCTTTGAAGGCGATCCCTGGGGTCGTTCCTGGCACAATCGACGGTGAAAGTTTTCCCACTTCTCCAGGCGTTCCCTCTGAGTCCGTACACGGCCATCCAGCTGCTCTAGCAGTCCTGTGTCCTGCTCTTCTTGCTCGCCCAGTCGGCTCTGTTGAACTCTGCGCCAGACTCGGTCAAAGGGCATTGCAAGAAGACCATCCTTTTTTGTGCCTGCGTCGCCCGAGATGAGAGTCTCCATCCATCGCTCATTGCCGGTCCAGTTGTTCCGCACCATACGTCGCATCTCCAGCTTGACATCAGCAGACATGGTCTTTCCTCCATTTTGTCGATTAGCCTGGATAGCTTCATATTTCCTCGCAATGTCCCTCTCTTTGGTGATCAGCAGCTCAGAAAAGTCACGGAATCGAGCATTGTCGGCTTGCTTGTCTCTGAGCACACCGGTCAATGCAGCTTTGTGTACCCAGACAAGAGACGCCAGCTGATTATTGTCGCTTTTGTACCCGCGGTCTTCGATGGCAAGCTGTGCGGCCGCTGCAGCATGTTCACCGCCAGTCGAATTCTCCTGCGAAACGACAAGCTTCAGAACAGCCGACGAGAAGGCAGCCAGAACCTCCTCGAGCCTCTCACCCTTGCACTCATCCAACATCGTCTTTCGGACAATTGCATCTCTTCCCAGGACTCCATTTTTCTTGGCCTGCTCAAGAGCTCGGAGGAGGGCGGCGCGGAGGTTGACGGACTGGACCTGGTCGAGCGGTGGGAAGAAGGGCTTGAGTTTCTGGACAATTGACCAAGGTTAGCTTCAATGCAGACATGACCCATGGGCAGGGCAACGCACATTCCGAGTCTCTTCGGGGTCCCAAATGGCAAAGAGGTGGAACAATGCCCACTCGACACACTGAACCCGCTTCTTCTGGCCCTGGACGGCGGTAGCGAACGTCTCTACCGTGATGCCAGGCCAGTCGGATCGCAGGTCCAGGTCAAGGAGGCGTAGGTTGGTCAGGAAGAGCGACAGGCCAGAGGGACCGCGAGGGATGCCGTTGGCCTGGGAGGTGTTGGAGGCGTGCGGGGCTTCTTTGGCGGTGTTGGCACTCTGAGCTCCGGACCTGGTGAGGTTGGCCATCAGACGGGCAGACCGAGTGCGGGTTTGTTGCACTGCAGCCATTGCTGCATGTTTGGGTGGGATGAGATCCGCAGATGCAAGTGAGCGGATATGTCGCAGGGAGACGCAAGGCTGAGAGCAACCGGCAAAATGCAATGCGGCGTCGTGTCTTGTCTTGGTGTTGTCTTGGTGTTGCTCCGAGAGTACGGAGTAAACACGGCTCGGCTGGAAGGGCACGGATCATGCCGGCCGGGCAGTCACGCCACATGACAAGCCACAGGGCCGCCTCAGGGCAGCCTCAGGGAAGCCTCAGGGCGGCGGCCCGTTGCAGTAGGGCTTTATTAAGGCTCGTCAGGGGTGTAAGGCTAAAATGATGCTAAACCCAGATCGGGAAAGACCCGAGACCCGGGGTGATGATCCCATAGCAACCACACCAGCCAATCACGGCAGACCTCATTAATACCACCACCAGGCACCAGCCCAGCTAGTAGGAGTGGATGGTTATCTTTCCATGATGCTAAGCCCGTGCCTAGGCCCGTTTTGATGCCAACCCGTCGTTTAATGACTCAACTGCAGGGACTAGTCGCCAGCTGACTGACTTTGGAGTGCACTGCCTGCAGCGAGGCTTGACTCGCGCTAATACATGGGGATATCGTATCGAGTCTGGTTGCGAAGAAAGAAAAAAGAAATACGACAGTCGAAATGGAACGTTTCCGCCGGCTTCGCCATTCGACACACTTTGTCACTCCAAGTATGACTCGACGCACCCAAAATTTCGACGGTGCAGCACCAGCTTGCGCCAAGAGAGGCCATTCCCGCAATGCGAAAATTCAACCAACATGCAATTTCACTGCTGCATATCCCCACCTAAACCAGGTTTCCAGGCAATCCCCCCCAGCACATGCGGCTGAGATCCCAAGGTTAATTTCAGCCCTAGCTCGCTCTAGCAGAAACAGCCGCGCTGTTCAAGTCGAGCTAACATGCTTCCTCCTGGTACCCGGGAGAGTACATAAGCAACACCACTCGCGGCATGACTCTGCCCCGAGTGGCTCCGCGCGTGTCCGTCGTTTGTCCTAATAAGCCAACTCATCTCCGCGTAGTATTGATCTGACAGAAGTGTACAGAGTACTCGAACCGTTCTGTCAGCACTTAATTCTCCGCAATGGCGTTCCCAGTGGCGCCCCTCCGCGCACTTGCAGCTCAGTGGCTGCTCTGCATCGCCTCTGTCAAGGCCGCCTCGTGGACCGTCACCTCTTACTATGCTCTCTCAACCACCGTCTCCACCAACACCGACTTCAGCTACGAGTACACTTGGACAGACACCGTCACCATCAAGCCCTCGGCCACAATCACGGCCACACCCACTTCTACCGACTACACCACCAACACGTACGACCATGTCAAGATTGTCGAGGTCTGGTATGATGCTGCCGACATCAGGAACAGGGACATTGTGTCGAAGTCGACCTATGACCCTGACAACGTGAGCTACGAGTACACAACCTGGATACAGGATATTGTCTACACGGCTCCCTCTTCTTGCCCAACTGCCTTCACGGTCAAGACTTACACCACCATGGACATCCCCACCGAGGTTGAGGACCAGATCACGCCCACAAGCAAATCCACCTCCATCTACTCGTACAGCAGCGGTGGCTACACGTATACCAGGGTGAAGGCCTATCTCTCCGAAAACCAGGTGCCCCTGCCTGTCGAGACCACCAGCAACTACATTGAGTCCTACTACGTCAAAAGCTGCCGCAACCCTACAGCCACGGATGAGTCCTACTGGGGACCTAGCGGCTCTCCCAGCTACGATGACGACGATGATGACTCTTCCTCTGGTCGATCCAGCTGGAGCTACTGCTCTTACATCTACGGGTGCGCCGCGGTCAAGACTTGGGTAATTGTCGTCGCAACCATCATCCCCAGTCTGTTTCTCCTTGGGTTCATTGAGTCATTCTTTTGGTTCAGGAGGTTGATGTTGGGCAAGAATGCTCTGCGATTCGGAACCACCTGCTGGTGCCTCCTCTGTCTCTGGATCATCTGCTTCACCAGAAACACGCCCGCCAGAAATCCGGCCGACCAGCCCGGTCTTCGCGAGCAGTGGAATGCGCTTCCCATGGGCACCCGTTTCAAGCTGTGGTTCAAGTGGGGTTTCCGACACGCCTACCCCGTTGATCTCCTGGGCCCTGATCCTCGCGGCGGCGTCACAGTTGCATCTACGGCGCCACCCAAGCTGGACGCCAACGGACAACCCATCATGGCGCAGCAGCCTGTGGTAGATGCCAATGGCCAACCCATCATGATGGCTTACCCCGGCCAGCCCATTTTCAACGGCCAACAGCCGCAGCCTGTCTATTTCGGACAGCCTCCATTCGACGGCCAGCAACCACCCTTCAACGGACAACCCCCCTACATGCAACCTCAGTACAACATGGCGCCTCCAGGCACAACCCCTTCGCCGATACAGACTGACATGTCAACGCCGCCACCGGGAACAACGCAGCCCCTTACTCCACTGGACAGGGCTGTTAGCCCACCTTCCACGGACGTCCAGTCAACTCCGCCGCCCGACAACCAACAGCAACCACCCCAGCAGCCCCCTCAACAGCCCTCTCAGCAAACTCCCCAACAACCCCCTAAGCAATAAAAGAAATCTAAGCAAGATGGAATTGTCGGGTTCTAATTAAAGCCGGTGTTATTATTATAAGAGGTCTGGAAAGAGTTTTGCCAATAATGCAAGATACCACATTTGTCCATGATGTGGTTTACTGTTGAAGGCCATCACATGTGCAACTTTTTTGTGCTTAATTATTATTAATATTTTTAACCTCATACCCCAAAATTTCGATTCAAATCAATTTCAAAAACCTTTTATTCTCCTTTACCCTTTTTTTTTTCATCAACCCTTGTTTCTTTTCCCCTGCGTGACGTTGTATGTCTGTCTGCGTACTTGGGCATGTCGGGCGAGTACTCTCCAGGGTAGTTGACTGGCTCCGCACCGTTGCGCGTCATCCAGGCATTTCTGTACTCGTACGTATAAGGGTCGAGCAGAAAATCAGACTGGTTGAAGCCGCCTGCATGAGGACTGTTGTAGTTGTCGATGGAGTGTTGGTTCCAGAGCTTTCCCGAATAATATGTGTTGTGGCCAATGTCTTGCAGCCAGACTGGGAGGTAGTTGTCATTGATGACGTATTTATTCAGCAATGGCATGTATTCGAGAGAATTCATGTGCCTAGAAATATATAATAATCACAAGTTGCATAACTGGTTTGTACAAAGAGGAGCGATGAGTTAACAGAAATGTCTTCTTACCAATCTTGGTCGTCTGTCAGGATAAAGACAAAGATTGGCCGTTTGGCCAACGCCAACCCCAGCCATGTTAGACACAGGCCAAGGCCAGCAAATAGACTCCAATGGGCCATGGCGACAACCTCTTAACTTTGCCCGGGGTTTCTCGTCTTGATTAAAACATGTACTTCAATTGCACTCCATCTACACCGGAAGCCTCCAGTCTATAACTAGACTCGCATCACGTTGTCCCGATTACGATAGCACTTCCCAATAGGGCAAGTCGCTGACGCCATCGCCATGCCGTCGCTCGCAATGGAGCTGCGTATCGTTCAAAAACCCACCTCGACCCACGGGGCTCGTATCTCGTATGGGGGACCCTAACATGACACTGCGTCCCTCAAACCCTCGACTGTTGCAAGGGCGTTCCGCACCCTCCCATTGGTATTGGGGAAGACCTGTCGATCCATCGCCGTGGAATTGCTGTTCCATATCACACATACGCCGCACCAAACCACCCCGGCACCCTTTATCCTGCTGGGCCGCTTCTTCCCCGCCGGAACGAACATGACAACCCCCGGTCGACAGCCGGCATAGAGAACCATGTCCGAGTACGCGGCCACGCGGGAGTCGTTCAACGCCAGCCGGCGGGTGGCCAACATGACGGCCACGCAGATTGAGAGCAAACTGTCCATCGACCGCGCCAACCAGCGCTTCTGCCGGGCCAAACGGAGAAGCCAGGTAGACCAGCTCCGGCAGCAGGTCGAGTCCCTGACCCAGGAGCTGGAAGATGCGAGGAGACAGCTTCGGGACTACCATGAGCGTGAAAAGGCGTGGAATAGTGCGCTGCCTGCTTGGGGGTTTTCGAGTGACAACTCGTCCAATCATGATTCAGCCTCTACTTGCGACTATGCTCGAGATCAATTGCCATCTGTTGGGCTCCCCTTCAACAACAACTCGCCGCTCCAGACCGGGGCCGAACTGGTCGCTTCAGCGCGAGGCTCCGCATCGACCAATGTCTCTGTCGACCTCGATCCGTTTGGTGATTCCTTTGACTCCTCCGGCTATCAGCCAACAAGGCTGGACTTGGACTGGACAACCAGCATAAACGTCAACCTTGTCGATCCCACGCGGGACCTTGACTCCTCATTGTCCGGCATTGACTGGTGCACTTTTGAACCAAACACATCGCCCTCGCGCCCGCTGTCTTGGTCGGGCCACTTTCTACTCGACAAATTCGACCCGCCGCTTGCTGCGTCCGAATCGGCCGAGTGGAAGCTGATTCCGCCCCTGATTGCAGCCACGACGCAGCTCGACCAGGTCATCCTGAGCACAACCGAGGCGCTGCGCCTGAGCGGCTTCAAGACGCCGCGGGAGGAGTCGGCGTTCCCGAGCATGTCGTCCCTCCTGAACCCGACTGGAAGCCAAGACAAGCCTGGGTCGTGCTCCATCTCGGAGGCGGCGGCGGCACAGGTCGGCAGATCGCCGGTGGCCTCGACGCTGGCCCGCGTGGGCTTCATGTATGTGCTCTCACACCTCCTGCGGTGGTATATTTGCAGAACAAAGGAGAGCTACGACCAGCTGCCCAGCTACATCCGACCGACTCTCCTACAAAGAACCATTCCACATCCACCCTGGATCGACGTCATAGTATGGTAGGTTCCCAACCAAAACACAAAAGCATGTCCCTCTCCCTTTGTTCTCCTTTCCCCGCTCAACTCTTCCTTGATTCTCTAGGCCCGAAATCCGTGACGCCATCATACAACACATGGACTGGTCGCGCTTCCTCGAGCTCCGCGCAGCGACGGCAAAGTCCCTGTGCGTGGGCTGGCCGCACGCCGACGTGCGCGGCGTCTTTGAATCAGCCGACGGCAAAAACTACAGACTCACCGGCGCGTTTGAGCGGCACCTGCGAGACGAGAGGAACTGGACGGTTGGCGCCGACGCCGCAGATGTTTTCCCCTTTTTGAAACCCGTCTGCCGAGGCGGTCCGTAGAGTGAGGAGATGACCATGCTTTTTTTTTTTGGACGTGAGCCCTTTGTGATAAATTTGGAATCTTGATGCTTTTCTTTCTGAGTTTGGGGGTTTCAAAGAAACATTCTGAATCACACGCTCAGCTCAAAGAATAACGCGGGTTTGTAGGAGTGATTTGCCTGTTTGAATGTAAGCGCAAGAGCGCCAATAGACATATAGACCCATGATGTCGCCCGTCAATCTCCCTCTAGTAACTTTGCAGACTCGACCCACGCGGTAAAATGAAATACGTTACACTCGCCTTTGGCCTTGCACATTTCCAGCTCGGTCTTGCAGCGCCGAGCCCCCAGGAAACAGTCCTGCTACAAATCATAGATAGTGGCTGTAAGCCATTGTGAGTCCTTTTTTTTTCTTTCTCTTTTATTTATTTATTTATTTTATAAATTTATTTTTGTGTGTTTGAGTTTCGACATATGGTTGATTCTAATATGTGTCAATTTATAGCACAGCCCCGAACTGCTGTATTCCTACAGTGTGCCAATGTAAAGACGGTGAGAACATGTCAACCCCCTTGGGAATATTCGCAACTGACTGGCTTTATTACTTTACCAGGTCACTATTATCTCTTAAACAAGGACAAGGCACAATCAAAGGGGGACGGCTGCAACCCACCATGGGGCTATCTCGCCGACTCTCCAAGTGGGATTGGCGAATATTGCTGCTAGATGAATCAGGCCGTGGTTATGTCCGCATCGGTTATTGTAAACCAAACTTGATGGATTATGCATCTGTCTTAATATAGTTTCTTTAGCTGTACGATACTTGCTCAAACACTCCCAATTCCAATATTCTCCTCATAAAGTGCATTCCGTTAGACCATCTGATACCCCGACCAACTCGGTGAAGCTCCCAAAGAAGTTCGTCGTGCGGTTCGTGTCGACGGGCGCATACATGAACCACGCGCTGCTCGGCTGCGTCGCCACCCTGCCGCCCTCGCCCTTGGTCCTCTGCACGCCCACGTTGCCCGCGAGCAGGTACGCCGTCGTGTTCTCGCCGGGCCCGGGGTAGTCGACCATGACCAGCGGCGCCTTTGCGTAGCCGACGCGGATGTCCTCGAGCGGCTCCGGCGCGTAGACGACGCCGTCGAGCTTGACCGAGTCGGGGCCCTCCCAGACCTCCTCGTCCGGGGGGATGCGCGGCTCGCCCGACTTTGACCAGTGCATGAAGCCCGTGATCCAGCCCGAGATGGTGTACTCGCTGGGCCCGGCGCCGCACGAAAAGTGTCGGCTGGCCCGCACGATCTGGCGCCAGAAGCTCTTGACCTCGGCGCTGGCGGGCTCGTCCCACGTCTGCACGAAGCGCTTGAGGATGGGCCGCAGGTTGTTGGCATACGTCGCGGGCTGCTCGCCCCATTCCCCGAGGCGGTCCAGCTTGCCCAGCAGCCTGGCCCAGTCGTCGCGCGTGCCGAGCAGCGTCACGGTCGGGATGCCGCAGACGATGCCGCCGCTGAACTCAAAGTAGTACTGCATGAGGCCCATCATGAGCACCGTGGCCGTCAGCTGGTCATTGTCCGTCGAGGTGCTGAATCCCGGCGTGACCCAGCCGAGCAGCCAGTCAGTCTTGACGCGCTTCTGAATCTCCGAGGCGAAGCTGGCCACGACATTGCGCCACGAGGTGGCCTCGACGTGCATCTCCCGCTTCCCCTCGTGGTCCACAAACAGGTGGCGGATGTCCTCGGCGTGGGAGCTCATGTAAAAGTTGAGCTGCGCGAGTATCTCGAACCAGACCTCGTCTGGCCGAAGGACGAGCGCCTGGTGGTGAGCCCAGGCGTCAATGGCGCCACGGATGAAGCCATCCGACGAGGGATACAGGCTGCCGTTTGGAAACGGGGTTCCGTCGTATGAAGACAGCAATAGCTCTGGATTGTAGCCATTTTCCTCGTCCAACTCCTCTGGGCAGCTGCGCCGAAAGAGGTCTTCTGGGGAAGTGGCCACGCCCTCTGGCTTGAAAGGCAGAGGCTCAACATCAGCGACGGAAACGGTAATGTCCGCCGCCGAAAGGGCCACTGAAGCCAAAAGAAAGATGCAAGCCAATCTATTCATTGCCTGGAGCTGTTTGTCAATATTGCAGTGTTGTGATATGAGCAGAGAGCTCTTGTCGAGTCAAGTGACGATATCTCGAAAATGGCCTCAAGGCCAATTAATATTTATGTCGCTTAATCTTGACTAAAAAAGACCATGGTCGCTAAGCATATCGCAAGCTGTCTTGCAAAAGTCCCTTGCCATCATCATCGTTCCAGCCTGTCGCTTCAGCTGGTGAATTACAAGGACACCGTGTCGAACAATCGGCCATTCCAAGATTGAAGTCGTGTCATTGTATCCGTAAAAATTTGTCTTTTTGGGCCAGGGTGCTAAAATTAGTAGCCCTGGCTCCATCCTCAAAGCTTGGCGAAGCTAGCCAAAAGGTAGACGGCTCGTGCATAATATTCGTTTCCTCGCTTTTGTCGCCTTGCAAGCCAAACCCGAAATCTTAACGGATTCTCAAAACGGCACCGAGCAAAAAATACGGTGAGTTTACGGCCGGTAATTGAGGCGGCGGCGGCCGAAGTAACCTCGGTGAGAACTGTCTTGTAAGACGGTCCGACTTACACGTGTGAGCATGCCAGCCACCAATGCATATGCATCTGCAGCTTGGGAAGCCACCATGTAAAAAGAAAGTCAACAATCATTCAGTATGCCATCAGTCACGCGGTCAATGAAAACGCGGGGTATATGTCACTGTCACATCTTACAGTCACATATCACAATACGAGCCATCATCAAGCGTGGAGTGTGAAGTGTGGGAGCAAGCCAATGTATTGAGGTGCTCTACTTGTTTGCTATACTATCAATTCGGAACCTTCATCTCAAGGCCAACGTGGGCTTCTGATGTGTGTTAAAAAATAAAATAAATAAATAAAAGCCTTGGCAAATTCCATATCCCATCCTAGCGCCATGCTTTCCCGGTGCAAATAATCATGTCTCGTTAACGCCGTGAGCCACTGATGTGTCCGATGCCTGGGCTCATGTTCCATTCTCTAGAGTCAAATGCAAAGTATGGAGCGCTTAATCATCTCGGCTGTCGGCCTGGACAGTCTTGACGACGTTGACCAGCGAAGGGTAGATCTTCTCGTTGTTCTGGATGCCACACACCAGGGTGACAATTTCCTCAGCACTCTTGTCTGACATGATATTGGCAAGCTCCTGGGACTCGTCATCACCCTCGACGTTCTGGAAACGGAAGCACATCTCAATGGCATCGAGGAGGAACTTGTAAGACATGCCGTTCTCGGCGAGTTCGGCAGCAGGGCCGATGAAGCGCTCCTTGCGTGAGAGCTTTCGGAGGGGAGCACGACCAACACGCTCGACGGCATCCTCCAAGTGAGGGTTGCCGATACGCCTGATGATCTTCTCGAGGTAGGCAGTCTGCTCATCCTCGGGGATACCGTGCTTCTGAACCAAAAGATTCTTGGTCTCCGTTACGGCACCACGAACCTCCTCCATGATCTTCTTGTCCTGGAGAGCATCATAGACAGTCTTCTTACCGCGGGTGTAACCATGGTAGGCAGCGGTGGCGTGGCTGGTGTTGACGGTGTAGAGCTTGCGCTCGATGAAGGGAGCAAGGTTGGTGACCCACTTGATGCCCTCGATCTGGGGGATACCAATGTCCTCAAAGTTTGTCTGATCGACAACCCACTCAAAGAACTTCTCCAGTGTCACATCAAGACCGGCGTTGGGGTCCTGGGCAGGGACAATTCTGTCGATAGCAGAGTTGGCATAACGGGCGCGGAGGTGGTGAGACTCAAGAGTCGCGGGTTCAGTGTTCTTGGGGTCCTTGATGAACTCGGCCAGGGTGTCGGTGGCACCAATGGCATTCTCGCAAGCAATGACATGCAGAGGAGCGGCGCCCTCGGCACGACGCGCAATACCCTTGGCGATGACGGGAGCGATGAACTGGAGGATCCTGGGGCCGACGGAGCAGGTGACAACTTCGGCCGTGCTGATCTCGTTGATCAGGTCCTCCTCGTGGGTCTTGGAGTTGATGGCACGGTAGTTGGTGATGGTGTTTTTTGTGGTGCCCTCAGCACCAACCTCGATGACGTGGTACTCGGGTGTGGCGTTGATCTTGTCGATAAGAGCGTCCATGACATCGGCGAAGACGACCTCGTAGCCCGAGTTGTGGAGGAAGCAGGCAACAAAGCCACGGCCTGGAAGATAAAACGTTAGCCATGTTGTCAGGGAGTTGGAGAAGCCCAATGCTATCCTGATGGATTAGATAAGGCTAATAGGATGCATACCGATGTTGCCGGCGCCAAAGTGAACAGCCTTGGGAGCCATGTTGATGGGTGAAAGACTTGGTGGTGGTGGTGTAGGTAGGTCGTGTAAGTGGTTGGTGGGTACGACTTGCAAGTGGGATGAAGTTCAAGTCGATTTGAAAGTAGATGAAGGGGATGGGAATTGAATGTAATACGGTGACCGTTCTAAGAGACGAGATTGGAGGGGGGAGGACGACGACTTTATATCCAAAGAGCGAGGCCGACGTCGACGGAGAACGGCCGAAGGGGCCAGCTACGATAGGAAGGGACAGGGTGTGTGAGGTGTGAGGTATGAGGTGTGAGGTATGAGGTGTGAGGCGGGAAGGCGCAACCTCCCTTTGCAACCTAAAGCGCCAACAAGGAATCCCCAAAAAATGACGGTGGGTAGGTACCTGCCGTAGGTACCTGCCACAGGTACCGTGGCTCCCTAGAATCATGCTTCGGGAGAGGGTGTGTGGGGACTCAAGGACCCAAGGACCCAAGACCCAGCATCATCGTGCCTGCCCAGTCAGAGGGTGACGACAGGCGACAGGCGAGGAGTCGCAGCGCAGCGGTAAAAAGGCGGGGCTTGGCGTCGGACCCATGGCCCGTGCGCTGCCTGAGTTCACGCCTGCTCGCTGTCCACAGTTGTCCTTGCCGCGCCTACCGTCTGGCACCCCAAGTACCGTCCGTCATCGTGTTGCCCCTCCTTCCCAGTGCATTGCCCCCCCAATCACCCAATCACCCAATCCCCCAGCTGGAGCTCAGCAACGCCCAGCCCAGCGTCATCTACGGTAGCCGGTACTGTCCGAAGTTGGCATAGCCCAAGCGGGACCCACCACCGATGGGTCCGCCCGGCCCTTAACCATTCCCGAGCGGTTCGGGCAGGCCTCCCAAGGGCCAGACGCCCGTTTCTGTGACTCTTTCGTCTTTTGATGATGGCGAGACTGGCGAGGGAGCGCCGAAGGCGGCGGGTGGGGATGGCGAGAGAAGAGAGACAGAACAGCAGGGCACACAAATGAAAAAAAGGAGAGGGGGCGTGTGCGTGCTACCCCTCATCAAGTTACGTGAACAGAAAGTAAAGGTCCTGATGCTGTAATGGTAGAGCGAGGCAGAGGGCAAGTCAAAATTGCAAGACCTGCAGCTCGCAGTAGCAGTGAGCATGTCAGACTTGGTGTTTAGCGGCCCTCGGTGGGTGTGTCGCACCTGAAAACCCCACCATAGTTTCTTCCCTTGCTCCCCCAAGAGCGAGCGGCGGTGGCGCTGTTGGGAGTGTGGTGGCACACTCGCTTTTGGCGACTGGAGGAGACCCGCGAGCCGGAGGGAAGTCCACCGGGGGTGATGGTGTACCGGGCCCCACTGCAACCTGACCTCAGCAGTCATTTGCGGGTGCTGGACGACGGAACCAAGGCAGTTGGGCAGAGGCCAATTACGGCGTTGTAATACGACACTGATTCTGCCGGATGGTGCTGGAAACACTGAGCATGTCGCATGATGGCATTCTACAGCAACTCCCCAAGATTAAGGGCAGAGGACAGACACCTGACTGCCTCTGCAAAGGGACAGCAAGGTGCCTCAAATGCTGCGCTTGCACCCGTTGCAACCTAAGCGCACTCGCGCAGTCAGTTGCAGTTGGTCTGTCACTAAAGGGGCTCAGCTGCATGCCGGGTTTTACAGGATACGATGGGCGTCACGGCACTAGACGCCGAGCACCGCTACAGGCTATAGCACATGAAGCAGCGCGCAACTCTGGACCGCCCTCCCCAGACAAAGTGGGCACCGCCCATGGCACCCTCCATGTCTCACGCCACCGCTGTCAGAGGCTCGATTAGGACGGATGATGATGAGGGGGAGGGGTTGGTTTGGCATGCAAGCCCCCCCTCCCCCTCCATTTGAGGGAGAGACTCTCATCGGTCATATCCAACACTTGATGTCAGATGTATCTTTTTTTTTTTTTTTTTTTTTTCCTCGCGCGATTTTGATTTTTTTTTCTTTTCTTTGTACATGCCGTTGGGGACAATTCGACGCTCTTGCGGTGAGCAGATGGTTGAGCTGGCGTGCATCCCCCTACGCGAGCCAAAGAAAGCGCATGATGTAAAAGCGATTGACGTAAACCATGATAACAAATATCATTACGCTTGGCGGCGGCCCACCGTTTCTGGGTTGGGGCAGCGCCCGCCACCGTCAGCGATCCGTACTGCGGGCACCGTACGGGGCACCATCGACGATTACGATGGCGGCGCGATTACAAGGAAAAGGGCCTGTGACGTTGTGACGTCGGGTGCATCGCCATGGTTTCTTGGCCCCTCCAGGCTGGCCGGGGCTCCCATTTCCGGAAACTAATGGATCCCCTGGTGGATGCACTTTGTCGCTACGGCGCCATCTCTTAGTCCCAACCCAATGACTCTTTGACTCTTTTGACGATGGGGTTTGGGGTGGTATTGCTCTCAATTCTTCTCAATGACGTTTGCGTCTGGCCTGGGTCTGTGAAAGATTGAATGAGGTTATTCATTCAAGGGTCACGAGAGTCCGGTCCACCTACGGAGTCTTGTTGCAAATTACCCACCATCATATGATGAAGACATGGAGAGACAGGAGAGAGAGAAGGCCAGTGTTTCTATGCCCCAACTGACATCATCCATCAATCACTCCTCGATCGTATGCACGCTCGCAAGCACGAAGCAATCTCAAGCCATCGGATTCATTCCTGAAGTAGCGGATTCTCGGACAATCTGAGAGACATCAAATCCTGTGCCCTGTGCCTGGGTCCAGGAACCATGGACCCCCGTCGAATCGAATCGCACCGCATTGTACCGCATCAAACTCAACTCGGCGCTTCCATCGTCGAACCCTGAAAAACCTCACTCACGATAATGGCTCGTTGTGGCGCAGGGCCGAGACAGGGTTGAATGTGCGTTTTGCGCCCGCGGGGACCCCCCCCCCCCCCCCTCCCCATCCTCCCTCCCCTCACCCTTCCCACCCCCTACACTTTCCGATAGTCCACGATACGGGGAACGACCACTCAGAAGCCCAAGACAAGGATCGTGAAGGGCGACAAGAAAAAATTGTCGTCTTGTTTGGTGGTTTCACTGGGGGTCTCGACTCGCCCACGATGGATCCGGGCTTTTTTTTTTCTTAGCCCAAAGATCCAGCCAAAACAACCGGCCCCTTTCAAAATCTCCACTATGGTAAGAACGCCGAAAGCAGGCATTCCTACGCAGCCCTGCACCATGTTTGCATGCAATTGGGGGTGGCGAAAAAAAAGAGGCCCAAGTGCAAGGCGCAATTGCACACGAATGTTGGCTACACATCAGGCCCGATAACAACGAATTATGCCCCAGACAAGGGACCTGTCAGACGCTTGGCAACAAAAGGAGCAAAGACATGACAAAGGGGCATTAACAAAGACAATGGTCAACGATCAATGAACAGCAATCAACAATGAATATGCATAATGCAACTTTGCGCGCATCCAGTTAAACTACAGTATCAAAGACATACAGATGCAGTTGCATGCACATAGACACAGACCAGCCACTCGGAGAAATAGCCAAAGAGTTGGCTTGGAAATGAGGGGAACAGAGACAACAACGAGCATAACAAAAAGAGACATGGGGAAAAGACAACAGCAGAGACAGGGTCTCACTCGCTCACTCAGTTAGCCGAAACGCACTAAGATTGAGGCCCAACAAGACACTCCTGGAGAGATGGAGAGATGGAGAGATAGAGAGATAGAGAGATAGAGAGAGAGAAGCATGTGGACATGGAGACCGACATTTCGGAGATCTTCGTTTCCCCAGACTACGAATGCCCCAAGCGATAACAGCACGTGTGGGGATGTCGCAGACCTGATAGGGCGTTTTTGCTTTTATTGTCCGTCATCTAGTCTACATGTCTCGGATTTCTAGCTGCACTCGTGACAACGACATCATTGTCCTCACGCGACGACGATAATACACGGGGCACGGGCTTCACAAGCAATTTTGTTCTGTCCACGTTGCATGCATTGGGCTTTGATACTCTGACCTTTTTTTTCCCCTTCTCCCCTCTTGTTCCTCGGCAACAGAGAATAAGAGAAAAGAAGATCCTCGTGTCTCCGAGGCAAGTAATACATACCCCGTGCGTCAGAACAGGTCACGACGGCCAGCAACGACGCCGCTTAGACCAAAAACTTGTACTGGCAGACCGGCCGCACACCCCCTCCCCCCAAAAGAACAAAACGGCCCGTAACGTGGTGCAGCGATTTTGGGGGGAAAAGGCGTTGCCAAAGCGGAAATAGAGTCTGGAGTGCATTTCGCTTCCTCCCGCATAAGGCACAAAAAAGGATACTTCACTTGCCTGCCGGCTTGTGTGGTTTCAAACCCCCTCCCCCATCTCCATTATTCCCACATTCATCCGCCCAGGCTTTGGGTTTCCCCAGAACAACTACAACCCTTTCCGCCTATGCGGCCCTTTTCTTGGGGCTCGACCCATGTCTCCTTCTTTTCTCTCTCTCTCTTATTTTCTCTTACCCCTGCGGGTCCTCAATAGAGATGGACTAGTTTCAATCCGTTGTGTACAAGAAAAAAGAAAAAAAAGAGGTAAAACTTGGTCTCTTTCAAGTGCAGCGCAGCATCTAAGAGGAGCCTCGGCTGGAGGACTATTGGCCTAATATTGCCCCCCCGAGCGTTTCCTCTTATTTAAAGTAGAAAGTCGGGTTCGAGCAACAACAAAAAAAAAATAGACAGCACATCACTCCCCATCATGTCTCCATTTACCCTTTCAAATCTCCGGTTGTTATACAACTCTGCAGCCCAATCCGCAGAAGCACCGAGTCGCGGCCCGGGACGGGCAGAGCAGGGTAGTTCCGTTTTTTTGGGCTGAGATGGTTGGCGGAAGAGTTAGCCAGCGGGAATGAGATGGCCCATCCTCTCCTTGTCTCTTTTTTTTTTTCGCCTCGCTTACACACCATCACCTCACTGTCGTGGTGCGTGGTTGTTCGAGCGAGGTGTTATTCTCGGCTTCATTTTATTCCAAAATTAATTCCCTCAGGAGATATAGCCTGACTCTCTGAGCATGGATACTGCAAACATGTCATGCAACCGTAGACGGAAAAAAAGGGATGGGAAAGAGACTAGGAAAGAGACTAAAAAAAACCAATAAAAAAAACACTCAAATGTCCCATCATTATTCCATGTTAGCGGGCTCCCGCGTCGTTCCTCCCCTTCGCTACCACGCGGAGTATTCTCCCGACGTTGCCGTTTCTCGCCGGGGTACGTGTTGTTTAGTGTGGACACAGCCTACGACCGTTCTCTAGCCTTCTTTTTTGGTTTGGTTTGGTTTCTTACGTTTTCTGTTCGGCCCCCACAGTTTGCTCTACCAGAGATAACGCAGTAAAACTACAACCCCGGTCAAAGATGTTTCCCCTCAGTGGGGAATAGCACAAAAAACAAAACAAAAAAAGGGAAGCGTGTGTTTGCATGTGTTCCTCTTGGCGCTGAATCTGGGAGGAGAGAGAGAGAGAGAGAGAGACATGGTTGCGCAGTTTCCTGGCTCTCTTTTGACGCCATCGTCTCATTGGCAAGGAGCGGTGCTGCTGATGCTGGGCTCGCGTATCGCGCCAAACTCGTTTATTCGGTCCATCTTATTATTTGATTTCCTTTTTACTCAAGGTAGCATTCCTTTGTTTTTTTTTTCTTTTTCCCAGTGTGGATGGATGAATCAGACGGCTGTGCCTGTGCCTGTTGATCGGTTTCGGGAAGGACGTCACCGACGGCGAGTCTGGTCATTGGGAACTCAAATCATCAGAGTCGAGGTACTTTTTGACGCTAGTATCAGTCTACTTTGTCTACATGGCGAGGCCAAGTACACGGTGCACATGTGAGATTTCGATGGTGACGATAACCCACGATCACGATGTTACATACGGTGCTTGGTGTCCATGATCCATCCATCCGCAAACTCCACACCCACCCACAACACAGTAGCTATACTCTCTCATTCCAGCTGGGGGGGTTTGGCCACCACGGGTTTTCGTCATAGACCCAGCCCTCCTGGTGAAGGAGCTACCGGGGGTCCGTCTCCAGAACCGTCTCGATTTTCCGTCCCGCCGGCGTCTCGCCGGCTCGCCGCATCGTGAACTCACCGCAGCGAAGTACGGGTGGAGAGGCGGACCCTTTTTTTTTTTTTTTTTTTTTGGTGACGTTGACGATGTTGGCCTCGCAATTGGACAACGTGGTGGCGGACACCTGGGAGGCGTCACCGATATTTCGCTTGCGAGTACAGTCGTGAAGAATGAAAACGTGGTTCCCTCAATCTTTGGCATCTCATGACCCATGACAGGAAACGCCTTGTCAGATTTACACGTGCGTGTGTAATGGAGATTGGGCAACACAAAGAAAGAAAGACAGAAACGTGCTGTCACAGCCCAGTTGCCAGGGGGTAATCCAGGTCCCCCAAACATCTCAAAGGACCACGGTTCCCTGTCTCTCCCATTCTTCCGGTTTCTCACCAAAAAAAAAAAAAAAAAAAAGACACCAAGTTTCGATCAAGACTTGCGTAATGATGCTACACCATCTATCTGTATAGCACCTCAGAATACACACATGTTCTCTCCTCTTCCCCCCTCACACACCATCATACCACAGTTATTCGCCTCGTTTCAGACATAATCCAGACATGATCCAGACATAGCAAAGCGCTCTAATAACCCCGGGTTTTCTTCTTTCACTTTTCTTTTTTGGTTCCTCTTCCCCAGAAGGCTCGGGTACACTCCGAAACGACCCAGTTTCGCCCGTTCTCCGTTTCCCCGCGACGACCCTAGAGGCTGGCCCCACAGGCGCTGGGGTTGGTTTGCAGGGGGAAGGGGGAGGGGGGAGGGGGGAGGAGGGAGGGAGGCCGCTTGGCCGCTTGGCTGCCCATGATGACCTCTTTTTTTGCCTCATGCTGTTTGCTGATAGGCACAGCTCGGCCAGTTTCCTGGCGCTCTCCCGAAGCCACCAAATGTACGTGTGCGGGTGGTGCATGCCTCATGTACAGCATATACCTACTGTCAATGGGCCGAACCCTTCTCCCAGATTCCACATCATGGCCACCTTCCTAGCAGGATCGCACGCATTACATATATATGCAGGTTTCCCAACTCCAGCCCCCCAGGCTCAACTCAACCTCCCCTCCGACTTCCTCCGGAACAACAAACCCTGGACTATATGAAGAGCAGTATCAGGGAGAACATCGGGTTTGGGGGGTTGTTGCCAGGCTGCGTTTCGAGGGCATCCATCCCCCCTGAGCGGGCAGCCTGCATATGTCCCCAGCTGCATCGTGCCAATGGCCGGAACCTTGCCAGAATCTCACATCTCCAGGCTCCTACGTCATTGCTACATGGCACATACATGATCGAACATAAGTCTTGATCGCCCTCGGGGTAATGCCGATTACCACCCCGAGCCGAGTGTCACATTGCACCCTTTGGGATGGCTGCTTCGTTGGCGAAAAGGGCTGAAGATGGGCTGAAGATGGGCTGAGAAATCGGCTGTTGAGCGTTTTTAACTAACCAATAGTCGACACCTGCACTTGGCCTCAATATTAACTCAACTCGCCAGTCTAGACGTGCCCAAACCGGGTGGCTTGCCAACTGTCGCCCAGACCAAATAGCGAAAGCTTTGCCACGCCAATTCGGCATATTGACTCGTCCCAGTCTCAGAGTGCTGGTGCAGTTACCGTTGGCCTCTTATATGAAAGTGACAAGGTATTGTCGATTCCATTCATCATTTGCCCCTAACCCCATCTTCTAGTTAGGGGAAAGTATAAGTGCTTGACGCTGGCAGGCAAGGCGGGCACCAAGTGCGATTGGAGACCTGGAATCAGTCAGTAGCCATTCTATTTCCATATGCTGTTTTGTATGGTATTTCAGCATACCGTTCCAAAATGCAATCTCGGCTTCCCGTGTACGTCCCGCACATCCCGCGCATCTCCCGAGACGAAGCGTTTCCAGCCCCACAAAGCATTCGCAAAGGAGTGTCGCTAGCGACGTGATCGCAACCCCCCTAAGGAATCCTTGACGCAGAATACGCCCCCTGACTATTGTGACCTTTGGGAGATGGCGGATTGTATTCCTCACCCTTTTTCGCTCCCTAAACCACTGCTGAAGCTCACGTGGCGTTCCATAGAGACGTCGTGCCATCCCATAACGGACTTCCCTATTGGGTCGCGGTGTGCCGGATCTCCTTCTTCCCCACATTCCTGTCCTTTCCTCTGTGAGCCCATCGGAAGTAACTACAAGACGCAAGCAAAGTTGGTTCGATTGGCGCCTGTCTCATCTATTTCGTTTACTGCGGCTGACAGCAAGTTCAATGAACACTTCTGGCATCTACTGCCACGACTAACCCCATCTTCGTTCGCCGCCATGATTCGAGCACATATAACAGGAAAGTTTTGCTCTTCAAGCAAATAATAGAAATATTATCTTGCCGCTGTAGTCTCATGCTCATCCGATGGGTTCTTGCTTGATTGAATAGTTGGGAAAGGCTGGATTGGTGTTAAAATTAAATGTCTTTGAAGCTTCTCTGCATTGTCCCTCCTTGCGTAGTCTACTTGATGTCCTTTTGTTTTCGATTTATACATGTAGAGTTGGATTTTTCAGGCTATGTAGACATACGATGTATGAACGACTCAAAGCTTACATTGCCATACACCTGCACTTGGGTACCCTGCGTCAAATCACATAACTTTGTAAGAAACAACATCTAAAAAGTAAAAAAAAAAAACATGGTGTAACTTGGAAGGAATTGAATTATTTACCACTGTTGATAGCACCTCACAACTTACATGTCACAAAAATTTCAAAAAACACTCGGAGCCGAGTGTCGAATTGCACCCTTTAGGATGACCGCTTCGTCGGCAAGGCGGGCTAGATGAAGATGGGCTAGGAAATCGGCTGTTGAGCGCTTTCAGCTAACTAATAGTCGACACCCTACACTTATATCCTCGCTATCAACTCAACTCAACTCGCCAGTTCAGACGTGCCCAAATCAAGTCAACTATGTAACCTAGAGCAGTAAAACTCGGCGGTTACCTCTCTTCCTCTGATACTGTTAGCCAGCAGCATCCACGTCAAGCAAAATAACAAAAAAGTCAAGTTGGAATTAGTCAACTTTGCAATTTAGGACTATTCGAATTCCAGTCCAAAGCAGTAGCTTTTTGTGTCATTTCATACATTAACATCATCTTATTCTCAATCCTCGGCCTCTACCCTTGAGAGGCATCCATCTCATTTCCATGATTTCCACCTCCTTAAATCTTGGCGTACTTCTTGAAGGCGCCAATGAGGCCGCCGGTGGAAGAGTCGTGGCCCTCGCCGTTGCCGGCCTCGTCGAGCTCCTTGAGAATCTTCTTGGCCAGGACCTTACCCAGCTCGACACCCCACTGGTCGAAGCTGTTGACATCCCAAATGGCGCCCTCGGTAAATGTCAGGTGCTCGTAGTAGACAATCAGAGCACCCAGCTCGGCAGGGCCAATGGCACCTCCGACCAGGATGGATGTGGTGGGACGGTTGCCCAGGAATCGCTTGTGAGGAACCAGCTCCTCGGGAGCACCCTCGGCACGAACCTCCTCATCAGTCTTGCCGACCATGAGAGCCTCGGCCTGGGCAAAGTAGTTGGAGGCAAGCATCTTCTGGTGCAGGTTGTTGGTGATGGGGTTGTGCGACTGAGCAGCCAGGATGAAGTCGGTGGGGATCAGCTTGGTGCCCTGGTGGACGAGCTGGAAGAAGGAGTGCTGAGCGTTGGTGCAGGGCTCTCCGAAGAGGATGGGGCCTGATAATCATGTGTTAGCAATTTCATCTGCTACACCCGGAAACTGTCATCTACTCACCAGTGGTGTACTTGGCGGAAGAACCGTCAGATGTGATGGTCTTGCCGTTGGACTCCATGGAAAGCTGCTGGAGGTAGGCAGGGAATCGGTGGAGGTACTGGTCAAAGCTGAATCGTCAAGTTAGTACAAGCCGTTCCTCTCGTTCCTCTCGTCCAATTATGTTTCACTTACGGAGCAACTAGGTGAGTCTGGGCCTGGAAGAAGTCAGAGTACCAGACGCTCAGGAGACCACCGAGGATGGGAATGTTCTCCTTGAGGGGCGTCTCGCGGAAGTGCTTGTCCATGGCGTGAGCACCGCCGAGGAACTTGTGAAAGTTGTCGAAGCCAATGTACAGGGCAACGCTCAGGCCAATGGCACTCCAGACGGAGTATCGGCCACCGACCCAGCTCTCGAAGCCGAACATGTTCTTGCTGTCAATGCCAAACTTGGTGACCTCGACCTCGTTGGTGGAGAGGGCAACAAAGTGCTTGGCAATCTCGCCCTTGCCACCAGTCTTCTCGAGGAACCATGACTTGGCAGTGTTGGCATTGGTGGTGGTCTCGGCGGTGGTGAAAGTCTTGGAGGCGATGAGGAACAGAGTGGTCTCGGGGTCGGAGGCCTTGAGGGCCTCGGCCATGTGAGTGCCATCAATGTTGGAGACAAAGTGGAGGGTCGTGTCATCGGCACCGTAGTACTTGAGGGCCTCGGTGACCATGACGGGGCCGCTACATGACGCGAGGTTAGCGGGGCACCATCATGGAAGCGGCGGTTGTATCTCTCAAGGACAACCAAGCCAATGGATATGACAAAGCGACCAGCACAAAAAAAAAAAGTGAAGGAAAATAAAGGAAAAGAACTCACAGATCGGAACCACCAATGCCGACATTGACAATGTTGGTCAGCTTCTTTCCGGTGTATCCCTTCCACTCGCCGCTGCGGACCTGCTCGGAGAACTCCTTCATGTGTTGCAGGACCTCGTTGACACCGCCGGGGGTGTTCATGACGTCAACACCGTCGACCTTCATGTCCCAGCCGCCGACATTGCGCAGGGCAGTGTGGTAGACGGCGCGCTTCTCAGTAAAGTTGATCTTCTCGCCAGCGAACATGGCATCTCGCTTCTTCTCGACGCCGGCCTGCTCGGCGAGCTTGACGAGGATGTCGAGCGTCTCTTCAGTGAGGAAGTTCTTGGAGAAGTCAAAGAGGATATCGGAGCTGACGCCGGCAGCCTCAAAGGTGCGGGTGAACTTCTCGAATCGGCTGGGGTCGGCGGCGAAGGCCTCCTTCAGCACAAATGACTTGCCCACGCTGTCGCGGTGAGCTTGGAGCTCTGCCCAGGCGGGGAGGGTGTTGGCGGGGGCCATTTTTTCTGCTGGTGTGGGGTGGAAGGAGAAGGAGAAGAAACAGGAAGCTGTGGAGAGGAGATGAGGTCAGAAGGAGAGAAGAGTAAAAGGGAGAAGAGGATGAAGACGGAGGGGGGGGGGGAGTGACGAGCAAATAAAAGGGAGAGAAGGAGGAGAGAGAAAAAGGTGAGGCGAAAAGAGGAGATGATATTGAAACGGAGCCCACGCAACGAGGGTAGCACGACAACAGGCTGCGTCTCGAGACAGGAGCCGGAGCGGCGTTATGACAAGGGCCCTTCAATAAGAAAAAATGGTCCTTTCTGACGTCGGGAAATGTACTCAAGCACCACACCCCACCCCATCTTGGTGCTGTCGGCCGTGGCGCGGACGTTGATGAGCGCCGCGTCGGCGTCGGCGGGCCAAGAAGATGGAAACGTGGGGCAATTCATGATTCCACTGAGCGTTCGATATTCACATGATTTTTTGGATATGACGTACCTGAAATTAAAAGGGAGGGAGAATGGCCTGTGAGTGGTTCCCGAGTCTTGAACTGGGGATGAAACAAAAAAAAAATGAAGTTGAAGAATATTCACAATTGTCAAGTCAAGAGAGTTTTTTTTTTAGTACTTCTGAAGCGCGAGAGAGAGGAAAGATGAGACACAATGAGAAGTCATCAAATAATCACCCCAAGGAGGGGTAGCCCGTCGTTACAACGGATGGACAGCCAAAGAGGGGCACGCCACCAATAGACTCGTTCTACGGATTTACATGTACATGCATCTACATACAAGCACAAGCACCCTGCGCTCTCCCAATTGGAAGAAAATACCTCTCAGCTTGTATATTTAGCCAGCTCGCAGCGACCCAAAACTGAAACTTGTTGGGGTTGGCACCTTGTTGCACTCCCCCCCCCCCCCCTCCCACGCACCACGACCCGAAGGACGTCCATGTCCTTTATCCACCCCGCGCCGCGCCCGAAGCTCCCAAAATTTCACCATTTAGCTGGGCCCCTCCCCCTCCAACCCTGACCCCTCTGCCAATCGCCGTTGGCCGAGCAAGCTTCCCGCCCTGCGCTAACGCCCAGAGCCTAGAGAGAGCTCGTCTGCTGCTGCTTCGGCCCCCACTATCTGGCCGGACAGCTCGTTCGTTGCTTGCGCGCTTGTGCTTGGGCTTGGGGGGGACAAGGGAAAGCTATCTCCGTCGTGGTTATCTATCTGTAGGCAAAATGTCCGTCTGGTCCCTGTATAGCCTCCCTGCTCCCTCTCGATGCTCTGCTTGGACATTTCTCACTCAGCAGCACTCTATCATGACCAAGACTCGGCCATCTCTTGTCAATTCCTTATTCACAGTCGCTACGCTGCCATTGACTTGATTGATGACCAATCCGCAAACCTGGCTGGCAGTGCCCCCTCTCCTTTTCCTCCTCCTCTTCCTCCGCTCTCCTTCACCATGGACCAGCCATCACGATCAAACCCGTCTCCGGTCTCCGGTCTCGACCCCGATTCGGACATTGCTTTTCCGCTTCAACAAACCCAGTCCCATGACACACCGCGGTGACCATGGCGATGGCCGAGTTTCCACAAATCAATTCGGCCATCTCGCCGAATCGGCACACACCACACGCACACCAAACGTACTCCAGGGCCCACTCGTCCCTTCGCTCACCTTTTGCCGAATCCCACGGCTTCCGCCAACCTTGGCATCCATCATGGCGTCTCCAATAATGGCGACCCACACCCAAAATGTTTTGCTTTGGAATTGCTTTGGAATTGCTTTGCTTCCCTTCCTTCACATCTCGGCATATTCGCTCGTATCCACTTCCACTTCCACTTCCACATGCGCATCCACATACTTACAAAGCCAGTCTTGAACTTCTGACAAATTCACTACCTACTGTACCTACTGAACCTGTACTACACTTGTACTTGACCCCAGATGCCAAAAATAAAGCCCAGCCATTCCGGGCATAACTACACATACACACACACACACACACAAACAGCGCAAATGACGACATCCACCCCTTTGCAAATCCACCCAACCCAGTCCCCGGTTCCCCAGCGAACGTATGCATCCTTGTTTTTGTACTCAAGGCCCCGTCTCAGAAGGCTTAGTCCTATCTACCTCGTCTAGCCTTCTGCTGGCTCGCTTTCAGCAGCTTGACTCAAAACATTGCAATGTATCCATGAACTTTGCTTCAACCGCACCACTCCAACCGCCCTCCCCTTGTCCCAGGCCCATATACCATCATGAGAGCATGCTCGCCTCGGCGCTTTCCCTTAACACGACAAGCCGCCTCCCAGACTCGAGCCCGCTCGCCGTCTATTGTCCCTTGTGACCTTGCTACTCTTCGTCGTCTTTGTCTGCTTCTTCATTCTTCTCTCCTTAGGTAATCATCTATCGCTGGTCCCGCAAGCTTCCCACAAACGATGGGTCCTTAACACTACCGCCGGCATCTCCGAGACCAGCAATCGGTCGGTTGTAACTGAATCCCTGGAACTGGTTCTGCATCGTCTGCGACAGCATCGGGCCTTCGACATAAGAGTCCTTGGGTTCCTCTGATGTGAATTCAGGATCAAAGTTGGCCGTGTCGAGTGCGTCCGCCTATCAATTTCACATTAGTCATCACACACTTTATTTTCAACAATCATCCCGGGGCAACGTTCACTTACCACATTGGGCTTGAAAGCCGGCTCGTACTTGCGCTGGAGCAGCTTGCGCCAGTCAATGGCATGGAAGAAGGGGTGAGCCTTGATCTCGGCAGATCCGTTGGCTCCCAAACGCTCCTCAGGGTTGCGGTTCAAGAGCTTCGTAAGGAGATCCTTGGCCGCGGGAGGTACCACATCGGAGAAGTGAAGGGGGTCGGAAAGAATCTTGCGGTACATCTCGTTGGTGTTTTCGTCGTAAAAGGGCGGTAGACCAGTCAACATTTCATAGAGCAGCACTCCCAGGGTCCACCAGTCGACCGTCTTGTTGTAGCCCTGACCCATCAGCAGCTCTGGGGCCAGATACTCGGGGGTACCACAGAATGTGTTTGTGCGGTCCTCGTCCTTCATGTCCAGCTTGCAGAGACCGAAATCGCACAGGGCAATATGGCCCTGGTAATCCAGAAGAATGTTCTCTGGCTTAAGATCACGATAAATAACGTTGAATCCGTGAAGACACTCCAGGGCGCACAGGAGTTCCGCTGTGTAGAATCGTGATCGGTTAACATCGAAGCGGTGCTCCTTTTGCAGGTGATGGAACAGTTCGCCTCCGTTGACAAACGCGAGCACAAAGTAGAGCTTCTCTGGTGACTGGAAGCTAAACTTGAGGGGCACAATGAAGGGGTTGTTAATCTGCGCCAGCACAGATCGCTCGGCCAAGGTGTGGGCTACTTCGGATCGAGAGATGATGTGTGCCTTGCGGATCGTCTTGAGAGCGTAAATTCGGTTCGTGTCCTTCTTGCGCACCTGCATCACCTTGCCAAAGCTGCCCTTACCCACGACCTTGAGCAACTCAAAGTCTTCAATCTTGAGCTTGCCAGCACGGGTCTCTACGTACTCGACGCCAATCTTGAGCTTGCCGCTGCCGTATTGCACATCAACCCACTCAGCACCACTGTGGCCCTCGCCCTTGTGGCGAGCAGCATGCTCAGCGGCAGCCTTTTCGCGGTCCTTCTTGCTGGCCTTAGGATCCTCTACAAATGGTTGCCTCTCTTCGAATCTGGGGTTAATTCGTGCCACGCCCAAAAAGATGTCCTGGCTACGTCCTGACCCAGGAGGAGCGTTGGGATTGCGCATATATAAGTGAATCACAAGCTCTGTTACTCTGGAAACGTCGAACTTGTACTGGGTGTTGCCACCCGCCCACAGGGGGTTCTCTGGGTTACCGTCTACCGAGTTGACAAAGACCTGGACCTTGTCGAAATCCAAGAGGGCATAAGGCATGTATTTTCCAGAGATTCGACCGTGGTTGGTGGGAAGAGGGCCAAAACCGCCAGCTGACGAGTGGGGTCGGTTAACACCGTTGACGAAAGATCCGGCAACACGTTGTGATGATCCTGGCCGCACAGAGCCTGCCATGCTGAGGGCATTGTTCGAGGAGAGGGAACCTTGGTGCGACGAGGTGAAGGCATTTCGGTGCTGTTCGGGAAGAGAGAATCCTTGACCCTCATGCAGCGTCACGACAAGAATACCGGGCTTGGGAGGCTTAACAACGGGCGCTTGCGTCATGCTCTCTGAAGCAGCTGGTATACGGTCAGTCTCAAGAGTACAAGTGCAGTTCGCTGGGATACTCACCGATAGCGCTTTCGGTGGTGGGTGTGACAGCGCCGCTGGGTTGGCCCTTCTCATCCTTATCTGTGATGGTAGAGGTCGACGGAGATCGGGAAAAGGGGCTCAAAGGTCCCAGGTGGGTTTCCTTTAACTCTAGATGTCATGGTCAGCGCGGGTTCGGGCAGATTTGAGGGCGCAGGTGCGACAGGAAAGGCTTATGGGACACTTGGGAGGGTGCAAAGGGAAAAAAAAACCAATCGATTGACATACTCTTGGTGAGCTTCCAGGACATGGTTGCGACTGGGAGGGCGAGGTATTTGCGAGGGGTTCAAAGACGTCGGAATCGAGGAGCCAGGTCGACGACGTTGTCGAAGACGAGGTTCCGAGGAGAGGTGCGATGTGAGAAGTACGAGGGGAGTGCGTGGTGTCGGCTAAAGCAAACACGGGCACCAGGGCGGCGTGGCGGATGAGATGCAACCGTTGTTGGGCTCAGCCAGGTGGGTGATTTGTAACCCCGCAGACACGGGCAAGCCTGGAGGCGCGTGGACGGGCCGCGCGAAGGATGGTACAAGAGGGACTCGCGGAGAGAGTTGCGGAGGGAGTCGATGACAGCGGGAGGATGCGGAATGTAGTAAACAGTCGATGGTGGTCGAGACGGTTCGAGATTTGGAGTTGAGGGGAGAGAGCGGGAGCAGAGGGGAGAAAAGTAGTGCTGGCGGGTGCCAGAAGGAATAAGGAATACCTGGGCTTAGCGATGTGCAGCGCCGCGCAGTGCTGTACCTACTACCGGGATCCTAGGAAAGGGATGATGAAATTCAGGGCCCATCAGATTGCGGCTTAGGTGGTTTTGGGAAGCGTGGCAGTGACCAGTAGTGGCCTCAGAGCCGGCGACCAGTGGGCTTGCGGCGTACAGTAGTGAACCTAGCGGGTGAGGTGGGCCTGGCAACCCCGGAGAAGGGGGGCGAGCTGGAAGGGGGGAGGGACAGGGGCGGGGCCGTTTCGCACTGTGGCTTGCCTGCGTGTCCGGACGGCCGAGTGTGGTGACATCCAACTAGGGCACAGTGCCGGTTCCTGGCTTCAGCTTGAGACGTCACTGTACGCCCGGTCTCGAACGCTGTGGCCTTAGCACTCTCGGTTGAGCCGCCACTGTCCAACGCAATGTCAGAAGACCCCATCGACGACAAGACGAGATGAAAACAACTAATTACAGGTCGAGAACACTCGAGAAGGGTAAGATTTGCGCAGCTCGGCCCAGGGGCTCCCAAATTTTGGCTTCCGGCATGAGGAGGGGAAGGTGGAATTTCTTGTAATGAGCTCGGCGTCGTATCTGCTGGGTTTAGTGGAGAGGTTCCCTTCCTTTTTGATTATGTGGAGGTGCAGCCGCAGCCCGGGGAAAGCAAAAGTCAAAATTAGATGCAGAGACGCTGCTGCGAGGCGAAGGCAGAAAACTAATTGCAGATCTATTACGGAGTCCGTTGTGCGTACGCCTTTTTTTCGGTCCCCAGCACTACAATGACTGCTAAAACCGCTGCTAGGCTAGCTATATCTCCGACAAGCAACCAAGGTGGGGAACCCTCCGTGATAATGGAACACGGTCCTTTGAATAAGTAGGCAGTTAGGGAAGAAGATTGAGCGTGCGTGCGTCTTGGTGCTGCAAAGCAGCTAAGTCAAAACGCCCTGTGGACCATGCGTGGGATGCGGGCGACGCAACTGTCAACTAAAGTGTGCCCCTCGAAAGGGCCGCGCAAAGTAGCTCGGCGTGACGACGCTTGGCGAGAAGTCATCCTTCACAGCTGACGGGGTAGCGCTGCACCACCCACCAGACGAACCGCCAAGATGCGTCGGGGTTCGTGTCTATTTTGGGAATGCGGAAGGGGGGTATCCAATGATGCATTGCATGTCTTTGACTCAACCTTTTGGGACACATTGGCGTTTAGCTGACAACCTCGTCCTAGTTAGTGGAGTGCTTGTGTCATAGACATTGATTGTGTGGGCAACTACATGGGCAATGAGGCCGGCTGTTAGCTGGGAGCCGGTTGGGATTGCCAACTTGGGGATCAAATTCGATGCAAACCCTGCCTTCCATGAAAGCTTCCAAAGGACAATAGATTTGATTGCGGAATACCAAGAAATCCACAATGACATACACCCATGGTGATAAATCGTCTGAGTTTGGGTCGATCGACAAGTAGGTTGCGTTGAAAAGGATGGATGCCATCTTGGTTCCCCCTTACCCTACAGTCTGGCAGGAAGCCAGGCTCGAAAAGGGGGACCCCTTCAGGGGAACCAACCAGCCACTGGCCCCCCCAATGAGCCACCACTGTGAGCAGCCACAGTAGCCCCTGGGGATGGTGGTGGGGGCCTGACACATCAGGCCGAAACCTCGTGGCCAGCCTGGCAAGAGCCGCAATAGGACACATTTTCGAGAAGCTCGAAATTGATATGCTAGAGCTCCGAGCTGCTGCCAAACCGGGCTTGACGATTGACGCGGTAGACGGCGTCCAAGATCATCGCATCCCCTCTAAATCCGATATTTGCAATTCGCCCAAAAATTTACAGTGACACCTCCGCTGCAGCGCCGCATGGTGGACGGCTCTTAGGAACTCCTGCCGCTGACCCCACTACGTATCCTCTCGACATCACCGCCCTTGGCCTGGACAGCTTGCCTCTTCACATCCGCGACAACCCACCGCCAAGATGAAATTAGACGTCAAGGTCAGTACTGCGCAGCATCCTCCCGCCCCCGCCCAGCGCCCAGCACCGCCCATTGCTTTGCGACCCCCTCGCTGACACCGTCTTTGCGCCAACAGCGCCAGCTCTATGCTCGCAGCGAGCGAGTCAAGGGCATTGACTTCCACCCTCAGGAGCCATGGATCCTCACCACCCTCTACAGCGGTATGCGTTGCATCGACGTCGCCTCGTGGCCGATGCGCGTTCAAGCTGACCCAGTCATGCAGGTCACGTCTACATCTGGTCTTACGAGACGCAGCAGATTGTCAAAACGTTTGAGCTTACCGATGTCCCTGTCCGTGCCGGTCGATTCATTGCGAGGAAGAACTGGATCGTGACGGGATCCGATGATTTCCAGATCAGAGTCTACAACTACAACACAAGCGAGAAGGTGGCAGCATTCGAGGGCCACCCCGACTACATTCGAGCCATCGCCGTTCACCCCACGCAGCCTTTTGTGCTTACTGCCTCAGATGACATGACCATCAAGCTCTGGGATTGGGAGAAGGGATGGAAGTGTGTGCAAGTATTTGAGGGCCACGGTCACTATGTCATGGGCCTTGCCATCAATCCCAAGGACACCAACACATTCGCCTCTGCCTGTCTTGACCGGACCGTCAAGATTTGGAGCCTGGGATCGTCTACCCCCAACTTCACCCTCGAAGCCCACGAGACCAAGGGTGTCAACCACGTCGACTACTACCCCCATTCCGACAAGCCCTATCTCCTCACCACCTCTGACGACCGAACTGTCAAGATCTGGGATTACACCACAAAGTCCCTGATTGCCACACTCGAGGGCCACACCAACAATGTTTCGTTTGCTTGCTACCACCCCGAGTTGCCCGTCATCATCTCTGGTTCCGAGGACGGCACGATCCGAGTTTGGCACGCCAACACCTACCGATTCGAGCAGTCGCTCAACTACAGCCTGGAGCGAGCATGGTGTGTCTCATACCAGAAGGGCAAGCAGGGCATTGCTGTTGGTTTCGACGATGGTGCTGTTGTCGTCAAGCTGGGCCGAGAGGAGCCTGCCGTGTCAATGGATGCCTCTGGCAAGTTGATCTGGGCCAGACATAATGAGGTTGTTTCCGCAATCATCAAGGGTGGAGGTATGCTTTCACGTCCGAGTCTGCTCCCCCCGTCTAGTATGCTAACAGAATAAAGATGCATCCATCAAGGACAACGAGCCTATTTCTCTCCCCACCAAGGACCTCGGCACTTGCGAAGTGTACCCCCAGACACTCATCCACTCCCCCAACGGCCGCTTCGTTGCCGTGTGTGGTGATGGAGAATACATTATTTACACGGCCCTTGCCTGGCGTAACAAGGCCTTCGGTTCGGCATTGGACTTTGTCTGGGCTTCCAAAGAGAACAGCAACGATTTTGCCATTCGCGAGTCGGCCATGAGCGTCAAGCTCTTCAAGAACTTTGTTGAGAAGCCTGGCGGTCTTGATGTTGGTTTCCAGGCCGAGAAGCTCCACGGTGGAATTTTGCTTGGTGTGACTGGACAGGGCGGCGTCTCCTTCTTTGACTGGGCCACTGGTGGCTTGGTACGAAGAATCGAGGTTGAACCTAAGCAGGTTTACTGGTCCGAGAGTGGAGAGCTGGTGGCGATTGCTTGCGACGACAGCTTTTACGTTTTGCGATTCTCGCGGGAGGCCTATGCTGAGGCTGTGCAGGCTGGCCAGGTGGAGGAAGACGGGGTTGAGGCCGCCTTCGAGGTCATAACAGACATTAGCGAAAAGTAAGTGAAGGAAGGGGGATCAAACGTTTTGAAGGCTTTGGACTAACAAGGGACAAGCGTGCGAACCGGCGAGTGGGTTGGCGACTGCTTCATCTACACGAACGGCACCAACCGACTGAATTACCTTGTCGGCGACCAGACTTACACCGTCTCTCACTTTGATAAATCCATGTACATTCTGGGCTACATCCAGCGAGACTCTCGAATTTACCTTGCAGACAAGGATGTCAACGTCACATCGTTTGGTCTGTCACTACCGGTCCTGGAGTACCAGACACTGGTGCTCCGAGAGGACATGGAGACGGCTGCTGAACTACTCCCCACCATTCCTCAGGACCAGCTAAACAAGATTGCCCGATTCCTGGAAGGCCAAGGCCACAAGGAGCTTGCCCTGGAGGTTGCTACTGATCCCGAACACAAGTTTGACCTTGCTCTCGGACTTAACCAGCTCGATATTGCGCTCGAGCTTGCGCGGGAAGCCGACGCCGACCACAAGTGGAAGACTGTTGGAGATGCTGCTCTGGCTGCCTGGGAGGTTACTCTCGCTGCTGAGTGCTTCACCCATGCCAAGGATTTGGGCTCTCTTCTCCTCCTACACTCGTCGACAGGCGACCGTGAAGGCCTGGCTGCCCTCGCCACCCAGGCCCAGGAGGCTGGCGCTCACAACGTCGCCTTCTCATGCCGCTGGCTGCTTGGTGATGTGGACGGTTGCACACAAATTCTGACCGAGACTGGACGACATGCCGAGGCGGTCCTGTTCTCGCAAACTTACAAGCCTAGCCTGACAGTACCGGCTGTCAAGGACTGGAAGGAGAACTTGGAGAAGAACAAGCGGGGTCGTGTGGCCAAGCTGATTGGTGTGCCTACCGAGGATGAGGAGCTCTTCCCCGAGTGGGATGCTTGGTTGAAGGTGGAGAGCGAAGGCGGCGCTGTAGAACCTGCGGTCGCAGAGGTGAATGGAGACGAAGAGGAGGCTGAGGTGGCCGAGACGGCCGAGGAGGAGAGTGAGAATGACGAGTAGGGTGTCGTTGTCTTTATTGCAGGCGATTGTTAGAAACGGGAAAGGTGTAGAAAAGGATGGGCTTCATTTTCCGTTGGTGGGATTGCCATGGTGCATCAATGAGTATAATGAGAGATAAGAGAAAGAAATCTATTAGCTACCCACGACTTGATAATGATGGTGATGGTGAGGATGATGGTGAGGATGATGGATGAATTGGGGAGTGATGGGGGAGTTTGTGTGTGTGAATGCGCACTGATTGGCGTGGGGGGAGGCAGGCCTCTGTTTGGTTACGTTCAGCAGTGACGTCCAGTGGTGGGAGTCGGATTAGCCTCCTGGTCCAAAACAAGGTGGTGGATAAGCTACGAGCTACGCGCCAAAGGCGATCCATGTCCCTGTGCCACCATGTGCCACCATGTGCCACTGGCCAGCGCGCTCCCCGCCGCACGCTTCAGCGAGTGTCGAGGGGGAGTGTCGAGGGGGAGTGTCGAGGGGGAGTGTCTCGCACGAGTTCCAGACCGTGGGCGGGCGGCCAGACCGCTCCCCTTGTCAGCTGCTGGTGGCTGGTGGCTGGCGGCTGGCGGCTGGCGGTTGCATTCACGGCCGCGGCATTTTTACTAGATATTTAGCATGCGCCCGTGGATGGCGGGAGGGGACATTGCGAGATTTGTCTTCTTCCTCTCTTTCCTACCAGGCCTGACCAATTCCCTACACCCTACACCCAGCACAGAGTCCAATCGCCCAAGATGCCTACCGCCCAAGCGCCCCAGAAGCAGGCTCCCATGGAGATGGCGTCTTCGATGCGTCATAGCGACGAGCGTCCTGGTATTGTTAGCCAGCAGCCCGTAAGTGTTTCTTTCCCCTCTCATCTAGCGCTGCTGTGCTGTGCTGTGCTGTGCTGTGCTGTTCCTGGGCGACGGGTGTGTGGTGGTGTGCACTTGCCTTCCCACCCCCCGCTTCAGCTGTGGCATGTCAGCCCCTCACTGTGGTTCGTTGGGGCACTTTGATACAGTGATGGATGGCTGTGAATAAACATAAAAATCGGCATGAGCTTGGCTTCTGCATCTCTTGGTACTAGTCATTTTTATGCACAAGCATATGTGCATCTGCAGTTGTACCAGGTGCTAATCGCTCTCATTCATTTTTAGTCTGCCGAGCCTCGTCCCGAACCTGAGCCACAAATGTCTCTGCGTGGCGGCGGCTTCAGCATGGGATTTGACTGCTGCAACGGATCATGCCGCTTCTACAAGCACTGCTGCTAAACGCCAGCTCACGGGCCACGAGAATTAACGTGTTTTCTGCTTTGATGATGATGAGATGAACTGGATGCATCCCGAGAATTAACGATTCTCAAGCCGTTGAGCATTCAAGGTTTTAATGGTTAGAGAGACATGGAATTGAGTGAAGGATACCTGAGAGCTAGCTACCTGCTGGTCAATAAGAGAGACGTGATTTTTATTTCACATTGAGTCAGACACCACATGTTCCCTACGTAGATACGGGTGGGTGAATCCTTACATATTTGAGTTTGGACCACGGGATGAACTCGAACGGGGATTAATTGAGTTGCGAGACAAATGGACCTGGGTGGAGAAGTCAACATGTCACATATAATAGGATGTACAAGTCACCACACTGAATTTTGTTCCTCTCCTTTCTTTTGCAACGAGGCACCGAATTTCCAGGGAGCTTAGAATAGATGTCTGTCGGGTGCATTATTTTCTTCCATGAATCAATCCTCCCCCTCAATTTTGAAGCGCCCAAAAAAACAAAACTGGCGCCGCCACTGGGATCGCCACAATGTCTAAGACTTGGGAGGGGTTTAATCTCATTGGCTATGCACCATGGTTGAATGGATATTCAATTCATTGGATTTAAGCCGTGTTTTATAGCACTTGCACCTATACTTTGGGGTTTCCTGGGAATTGCTGTTCTGGCTCACTATTGATGCCACATGCCTAATTCACGAGCCCAAGAGATCTAGATGTAAACCCAGAGCGTGAACTTTGAGTTCGGATCTTGCCGCCTGGGCAAAGCCAACGGTAGAAATGAATGCCCGTGATATTACCGAGAAGGTTTATTGCACCACTCACTGTACTCTGTACTCTGTGCTCCAAGACAAAAGGGTTCACCTGTTCCATGTTATTCATTAACCATGCAAGAACCCCTCCAGAAAAAAAGAGAAGCCAAAAATAACTCAATGACTCATCAGCGCTTTGGCCTGGGGCTGACCTGAAAACGAGGACGGGTACATCCATCCTCCTGTGCACGGCCTGGGAATTACAGTAGGGATCGCCAACCCAGGTCAGGCACCGAATCCCCGATGGGGCAGGTCAGGGGTTGCCGGCTTTCCGGGCTAGTGTGAGCCAAGACCTGTCATGCACTAACGATTGAGCCATCTCTCAACCTCACCTCTTGACGTGCTGGGGGGTTTTTTTTTTAAGGGGCTAATTAATTAGCACAACACGCGAAGGGATGGGGGGACGATTGTGGCTTGTTTTTGGTTGATGGCTCGTAATTTGAACGTCAATTAATTTGCGTATTCTTTTTCAATAGCTATGTAACAGAGGCTTAAAAGCCTACTCCAATGTATCGGTACCCAATAACACTTGACAAAACATCGCTCCATAGAGTATGCCCAACACCAGAATTAAACGACCTCAAGTTCCCACTCAAAGGGCTTTTCTTTACAGAAAGGCAACGACGAGGCCGGCAGCGGCGATGGCGATGGCGGACAGGCCAGTGCGGGTGGCATCGCTGGTGCCGCTGGAGCCAGAGCCGGAGCCGGAGCCGGAGCCGGAGCCAGAGCCAGAGCCAGGAGTAGGGGTGGACGAGGCAGAGTCAGAAGAGTCGGAGGAGTCCTTGGAGTCCTTGGAGTCGCTAGAGCTGGAGCCGGTGGACTTGGCATCCGAGGCACCGGCGGCAGTGGAGCAGACGGGGACCATGGAGGCATACTTGGTGAGGGCAGGGCACTCCTTGGTGAGGGACTCAATCTCCTTGGAGTGCTTGCCGTACCAGGACACGACCTCGGAGCTGTAGCTGGCGTACTCCTTGCTCAGGCTGGTGGGAGTGGTGAAGTGGCAAGGGTCGGTCTGGGGGTTCTCGGTGATGTCCTTGATGATCTTGGCGGGAGGGGTGGGGATGCCAGTGTAGACGGACATGACGGCGGTGGCACAAGAGCCAGAGAGACCGCTAATGTCATCGCTGCTGCCAGTGGCGCGGGCCTCGACGAAGGCACGCTTGCGGTGCTCGTGGACCATGAAGTTGTCGGCAGAGACGACGGAGGCCAGGAGAGTGGCGGCGAGGACAACGTTGGCGTGCATCTTGATGGATGTGATTAAGAAAGTTGTAAAAAGTGGTACTTTTGTGGTATTAAAAAGTGGAGGGGGAGAGAGCTAGCTCTGTAGAAGAATGAAGGAGATGCGATTGAGTTGTCTGAGGATGGAGTTTCGAAAACCGAACGAGTAGAGGAGGATGAGAAGTCTCTTTATACAAAGTTCCCGCAACCAGACACCACTAGAGACAGCCCAGCCCAACCCAGCCTACCTCAATCAACGGTCGGTCAGGTACCCGGGTCTGCGTAGCTCTCCTCGGAATGCAACAGGCTTGGGTGGCGCCGGCAGCAGCAGCAGGTCTCGATGTCTCAGCTTTGGGACTGCAGCTAGCGCTTATCCCGAGTCGGAACAAATCTTTGGCGTAAAGGGGACCTGCGCTAGGGTTGACGCTCTACGGCGGTCTAAATTAACGTGATGGGCGTCCTAATAATAATATGAAGCAATCACAAAAGGGGCGGAAGGTATGGCTAGTTCCGATACGGCCATTCCCCAACAAGGGACAGCTCCGTCCTACGAAAAGCATTGGAAAGGGACCACACCCTTGGCAGCATGCATGTATGACGGTATGATTTGCAACAAGCCGACAAAGGTTTCTCGGCTACCATGGTATCGGACTGTCGGCTAGCCTTATGGCTGTGGTTGACCAATAGCGGAGCTGCACATCGTTTGGATACGAAAAAAGAAAGAAAAAAAGAAAAAAAGAAAAAAGAAAAAAAAAGCTTGACAAAGCCAACCAACGTTGCAATTCAACGGGATGGACACCGGAACACGAGGTTTGATGAGCTAAAACTGAGTTTGTCTGTTCCAAGGGTGACCTCTCTCTCTCTCTCTCACAAAACGCGCCATGTTCCCAACCCGCCTTGACCAAGGCGAAAATCATTGGCTTGGGAGAGCTGAGCTTCTAGCGGCTTGGAACACGAAGCCGAGGGCAGGCGACAGCGGTGGTGATATCACACAGACTCCTTTTCTTTTTTTCTCTCTCGTTTCCCTCTCCCACCGCATGCAAGGCTGAAAAGGCATTCTATGAGCTGTTCCTGTTTGCTATCTAAACAGGTAAAGGCAATCATTTCCTCCAAGGCGCAACCCGGGGCCTTGGCGCGGCGCTAGCGGCAGCCCTGGGCCGAAGGTTTGGAAACGGCGCGGCTTCGAAGATCAGCCCTGAAACTAAGGAGGGGGGGGCTGAAGGCGGCGGCGGACCAATCGTGTCGCTTCCTGGGTGGGACGAGAGGCGGATGGCTCAGGGGAGCCGTCACAGCATGACTGGTCACGGGAGTCGGAATGGCTCCATGTCAAGATGAGTCCCGGATCGAAGCGTGCATCTAGGCCCTTATTCCACATCACGGATGCTGGTGTGGAGCTGTGCTAGCCGGCAATCTCCAGAGTGCGCTGCCATGATCCGGCCCTGGGGGAGCTGAGTGCACTCAAAACAAGCATGGCAGGGTATTGCCGATCAATGTTTCGTTTCTTTGCCGCAAGGGGTAAAAATAAAATAGAAAACGGGCATTAAAATGGTTTTTTTTTTCCTTTTCAAGTAAAAAATATGGCAAGCAGGGGTGAGGTTTCAGGGCATTCTTGTGAGAACACGAGCAACAGTGAACCGTTTCATTCAGCGTCCTGTTTCGGTCCATTCCGTCCCTGCAAATCGGAGTAATCGACTCCGTCTCTGATCTGTGCGGACGGGGAATGGCTTGACACTCAGCAAGCAAAAAACACGAGCGAGTGAGCGAGCGCATGACTTTGAGAACCCAAAGCGCGTGTGTGCCTTGGACCTAAAACCGAGGCTGCCCCCTCCCTCCCTCTCTCTTCCCATCCCTGCAAAGGTCAGTGACGGCAGCGCTGATAGATTCGACGAGGTGATTGGAGGGCGCCTGCACACGCCACGGCTGAAGTGGTGAAGAAATTGGAGGAGATGAACTGCCAGCCCCAACGTCAGCCACACGGGTAAAATAAAACGTAACAAGTTGAAAGGCCACCAATATCCGAAGAGGGCAATGTTTTGAGTTGGAGCCGTTGGTGATCAGGGCAGTGCCGTTTTTCTTTTCCCCCTTCAACTGTCATGCACAAATATTTGAAACACTGCGAGGAGCATAAGACGCGAGACAATTCATGCCAGAGGGGATTGACCCCTCGTCTTGGTTGGTATATTCAATTAGGCCCCATTATCAATTACTGAGGAAGAAGAAAAAAAATAAGCCGTATGTTCATGAATCTGAATAGTAAACACCACTCACTCCCCACCCCCCCACCCCCCATTTCCCTCTCATTTTTTGTTGTTCATTAGTTGGAAGATCCGCAAGTTCCGTAAGCGCTCTGGCAGCCAGTTCCGCAGTGAGCAGTCGTCGAGCCGCACCAGCCGGCCGACGAGCAGCAGGTCGCGCCGGGCTCCTTGATGCAGGTGGTGCGGCCAAAGTTGACGCCGCAGCGGCCGTTTGTGCTGATGGGAGGGCTGCTGGTGGCGGTGCTGGTGGCCGCCTTGGAGCTAGACGACGAGGACTTGGACGAGACGGCAGACGTGGTAGTGCCACAGGTGCCGAAGAGAGACTGGCATCCGGTGCCGCAGTGGCCCGAAGTCGCGCCACACCAGCCGGCCGGCGAGCAGCACTTGTCGGTGGGCTCGTCCTTGCAGCTCTGATTGCTGTATTTGGGGCCGCAGCGGCCGTTGGTCGTGGCGGGATAGGTGCCAGAGGCCGAGCCGGCCGTCGAAGTCGACGTCTTGGTCGAGGAGGAACCGCCGCCGGTGGTGGTGGCGCCCGAGGCAGAGCGGTACCAGTTGGCCTTGTCGTCGTTGAGGCACTCGCCGACAGTGACAGACTTGAAACCATTGGCCTTGAGCGACTTGAGCATGTACTCGGTCAGGTTGTACACGGACTGATAGACGGGGTCGTGCTCGATGCCCAGCCACTTGGTGTCGGTGGGATCCGCGCCCTCGACGGCGGCGTCCCAGATGTCCTTGGACTGCTGGATGGTGTCGGCGCTGTCGTGGAGGTAGCCCTCGGTGTCGAGGTTGAAGTAGGTGATGTGGTAGCCCAGCTCGCCCAGCCAGGCGTCGGTGGTGCTGTTGCTGGCCGAGTAGGGGGGTCGCATGTAGGTGGGGAAGTATCCCAGGAGGTCCGAGAAGGCGATCTCGTTGTAGATGATCTGGTTCCAGAACTTTGCCTTGCTGAGCGTCGTCAGTCGCTGATGGGACCACGTGTGGCTGGCGACCTGGTGGCCCTCGTCGATCATGCGCTTGATGATGGCGGGCCAGGGGGTGCTGGCGTCGTTGATGGCGCCCTTGCCCAGGTTCCGACCTGTGATGTAGAAGGTGGCCTTGGCATCATATTTCTGATGTTGACGTCAGTATGGTGTTATTATTATTATTATTATTATTATTGTTGTTGTTGTCATTGTTGGTTCATTGTCGATGAGCAAACAAGAGCATTATGGCTTACCGCAAGGAGATCAAGGAGATCCGAGGTGTAGTTGTATGGGCCGTCGTCATATGTCAGAGCAATGTCGCCATACTTCTCGCAGTGGTAGATGGCATCTCCATATGGGACGCTGCCCAGGTTGGGACGGGCCAGATTGGCCGTGTCAGGACCACTGGGACGGACATTGGCATCACAAGCCGGGCCGTAGTCGATCTGGCAAGACGGGGCCGAGCAGTATAGGAAACCGTTTCCACACCATCTGGCACGGCAGTTAGAGACGCAGACCTCTTGGCACTTGTTGTCATGTCACAACTTACCCAGCACTGGAACAGCACTCAGAGTCGGAGCACACGGTACCGAAGCCGGTACCACATCGTCCGTTTGTCGACTGCTGTCGCTTGGTGAGGCCCTGGTGGTGAGCACCTCCGTGGTCCATGGCGATGACATGGGCCAAGGACTCGCCCGCCATGGCGAGGACTAAAGCACCAGCTCCCTTCATGGTGAGAAAACGAACGACTGGGGTTTAGAACGAATGGACAAGTCTGAAGCAGACCAGACAAGAGTGCGACACGGGGCGTGATGGATCAGCGTCTCGACGTTGGGTGGCATTGCGACAGGTGTGGAAGCTGGAGATGTTATATACGCCTCACAACCCTCCCCTCCCCATGCAGGCTGCTGGAGCCTTGTCGCAATCCGATGGACTGCTTACTCGGGCTAACAGAAAAGAAAGTAACGAATAAAAAAACAAACCTCTCATCTACCCGCCCCAAGGAAGGATTCCGTCCCCCCCCCCCCCCCCCCCCCCCCCCCGGGCCCGGGGAGGGGGGGGGGCCCGCCCCCCCCCCAATAAAACGCCACAAAAGGTGGAAACCACACCCCCCAAACAAAAAGGGTAGGGGCACGCGGGGCAAACAACACCGAGGGAAAGGGGGCGGGGGGGGGGGGGGGGGGGGGGGGGCCCGGCCCAACACGGGGGACAGGGCGTTCGGCGGGGCCCCCGCCGGCGGGGGGGCGCCTGGGGCTGT
>JAHVYB010000090.1:44636-165442 GCA_020623695.1 Calonectria henricotiae
GTGCTGAGAGGGTGGGGGCGGGGGGGGGTGGAGTCCGCGGCGGGGGAGTGGGGGGCGTGCGGAGGGGCGGGGAGGGGGGGGGAGTTAACTCCACCCACAACCCCCCCCGCCCCGCAGCGGGGGGGGGGGGCGCGGGCGAAACCGGCGGAGAGTGTATCCGGGGTTACAAAAAGAAAGAGAAACCGACAAAAAAAAACCCCCCCCCCCCCCCCCCCCCCGCCCCGCCTCCCCCCCCCCCCCCCCCCCCCCGACCCCGGGAGCGATCCTGGAAGGCGGTGATGCTCCGCACCCGCACGTATAGACGCCAACATGATGATGAACCAGCTGCGCCAAGCCAATATGTGGTCGGCACTGTGGCACATACATACAAGGGGAACGTGGCGCCGGAGGGCCGGGGTCGTACGCGGCGCCTGCCAACAATGGCGTCGATCGTCTTTGGCCGGGTCCCGCCGTCAGATGGGGCTCATCTGGCTTTATCTGACAAGACGAGAGAGAGGGGGGGGGACGAACGGCTACGCGAGACCGAGGGACAGAATGATCTTGTGAGCTATTGACTTTTGCCGCCCGTTCCTATTCCTCTCTCGGAGCGCGCGCATTAGGACGAGACGCCATGCTGCATCTGGTTCCTGGTGCCTGAGTGAGAAAAGAAAAGCCGGCTGCATGATGCTGAGCACCGCCGAGCCTGCAGTGGCCTCGTATTTCCCAAGCCTGCCTTATGCAGCCGTCTTTTCTTGGTATTCGGAAGAACCTCATCCATCAGCTTGCTTGGTGTGTGTGTGTGTGTGTGTGTGTGTGCGTGTGTGTATGTTTGCGTGCGCCGGCGTGGATGCAATGCGTGGGTGTTGCGTTGTGTTGGGAACCCACAATAAACTGCTGCCCTGTAACCCTGCGATGACATATTGGACAATGGACGCCGCGTAGCACCCAGCCCAATCCACGGGCTTAGAGAGAGAGAGAAAGAGTGACGGTGACGACTGGTCGGGTCATTTGGAAATTTATGTACTGTACATGTAACTACAGCAAGGCTGCAGCTGCAGCTGCATGGCGGGCCCTGGCTTTGAGTTGCGTTGATGTGATGGGCGTATGCTTCATTTCAAAAAATAAAAATAAAAACCCGAGCGAGCCAGTGGCCATCTCTGTCTATTGTCACGTCTTTTTTCCAGTTTCTATGATACCACCGGGTCCCGTTTTTCATATCTCAAAAGGCATTCGGCAGCTTCAGCTCGGCGGCACCTTGTCCGGGGTCGTGATTGGGCAGGTTTCGCCTCAATGTGCATCGGGAAAAACGTTGGCCTCTCTGCCCTTCCCCCTCTTTCGCTCTTCCGCGTACGCCAATCTTGATATCGGGCTTCGGATTCGTTTGCGTAGTTCCACACCACCGCCGCCGCCGCTGGCCGGACCGCCACGAGTTTTTTTTTCTTTTCTTTTTTTCTTTTCTTTTTCTCTCGGTTTAGGTTGACCTGCGGATGCGACTGGACACGGATGGCTCTTTTCCTCGCCAGTCAGACCACGGACCGAGCAGGGTATAGAAAAGAGAGGAGGAGGGGAGAGAGCGTGTGTGTGAGGTGTGATCTACGCAACGTGTGTGTCTGATCTCGCAAAAGCGAGCCATTGCGTTTTCTCCTCAACTAAGCTAACGGGGGCCCCTCTCTTCTTGCAGCCGACATGGGTGCGTTGAATTGCGCAGGGATCAGATCCCGCCTGCCATGTCTTTTTTGGGGACCCAAAAAGAAAAGGAAAAAGGGGAACAAACAGGAAATACACCCGAGACGTGTGCGCTGGTCGTTAGCCCTCTGCTCAAGCGAGACGCGAAGATGACTGCATGCCCAATCTCGGCAGCCCGTGTAACGCCATTTCACCGTCATACACGTCTTTTTCTTGGGTGGTCATGAGTCAATGGGTAATAACCATGTTTATGGATAACTAGGTAGCTACATAACTCCAGCTCGGAGACTTCTCGATCCTGTCTTTTGCGGGTTTGCTGCTGCTTGTTCCTCCTCTCCTTGCTCTACGCCTCCACTTTCCGGCGATAAGCTTCCGGAGCTGGCTTAACACGACGCTTATGACTGCGTTAATCCCGGATCGTTCCAGCCAGGGGGAGGGGGGGAGGGGGCTGCTTATTTTTATTTTAATGTTGGTCTGCACAAGAGAGGCTAAAAGAAAAGAAATAATAATAACCTGTGGTTACATCACTTGTTCGGTTCTCGGCCATTGAAAGGAGGTGTGGTAACGTAGCTTTCGGGACCGGTTAACCTGACGTTTTCTTGGGTTCGCTTCACGGATGCCAAGTTCCCATGGCCTGCGAACCCCGTCTCCTCTCTCACTGTGCAGCATTTTCCTTCTCAACGCCTTCCCGTTCGGCCCAAGACACATCGGGGTGTGTGTGTGTGTGTGTGTGTGTGTGTGTGTGTGTGTGTGTGTGTCCACCGCCGATCGTCAGGGCCCAGGGCCAGGGTGGTGATGCGGGGGAAAAAAGTCACCTCTGCCCTGGGACCACGTTCTTTTGCTGGTGTGATGCGGCCATTGTTCGCTGCTGCACGTAGAGGGATTTGCAAATGGCAAACGCGGAGTTGGCCCACAAATAAGCCCTCAGCCCCTTTTCGCTGTCGCCCTTCTTGCTTCTTTCTGGGGAAGGGCAGTGCGACTCCCCCCAATAGCAATAATAGAGAGATCTGACCTGGGGAAAAAAGGTATGCTGTGCGATCTAGTTGGTTAGTTGGTCCCCAAGAGAGATGGCCTCGGTCGTGCGTGTGGGGACCACCGCGCCATGTATGTGAAACCGGAGGAAATTTTGTCAAGCGATGCTGCCAAGAATGATAGGGACTCTCTGGACCCACTCCATTGTCTTGGTCGACTCTATATACGACGAATCCTTGCCTGAACCTGGCGACCGTTGGTCATTTTTTACATGATCGAGCTCGTGTTTTAGGGTAGACTTTCCGGATGTACTGTTCACTTTTGACCCCCGTGTATATCCGATTATGAAGTATGAACAGAACGGACGGATAAAAAACACCAATTTTTCATCACAAATTAAAATAAAAAAAATATACAATGTCAACATAACACCATCTCTGTTCACCGATGCTGTTGTGTCATGGCTACAGCAAATCGAGATTCGGGGAAAAAAACTTTGTGACTACCAAACTCACTATTTCCGATAAACGGACTGCAAGATGAACGATAAACAGAGAAGGTCGACACGGGTCACCAAATACTCCACAGAAAAGAGGCTAAATTTGGTTTCACAGCTTAGACGGCCACAACATTAGCATGTGTATTATATCTTGTGACACGTTCCATAGTCACATGCCAGAAGTGACTGCTAAAGTTTGCAACAGGAAATCAAGATTAACCGACGAAAGATAAAGAAATCAAGAAAAGTTGGATAATTTCCCCGAGAGCAAACATATCTCTGCCCCACAACGCAAATACGGCGCCTCCTGATCAAAGTCATTAGAGTGCTGCCATGCATATTGATATCTTCGCTCTTTTATACTAAGCATAATGGCTTCTTGGTCTTGAATTTGAACCAGGCCCTAGGAATATCCTATTTGAGAATGCAATATGTGCAAATGGCACGCCCACAAGAGATAGCAAAGGAGTATGGGCATCCGAGGCAGCCGGTGTCTGACTTTACGTGCCGTCTTCGTGCCCAGCCCCCTGAGATGGCGGACCCTCGTAATTCCAATCACTGAAATTCGTTGTAGTGGGACTCACGACCAAAGGCATAGCATGACCGAAAAGCTGCGCCATTTCCCCTCTTTTCCTAATCGAAGGCGCATCGTGCACCACTTCGACCAAGCATAGTTGCGAGGGGGGCGTTTTGCCAGTTGTGTATAACAATGCACACAACAGGCCGTCTAGTTCGGACCAAGGACGTGGTTGGATGCGGCATGCGGCTAGAACAATGGATTTCAGTGTCACCAGGCAAAATGTGCTACAACTACGACGAGGGTAACCCATTGCCACTCCAGTTTCAAACCGACGAAAGTGGTAATCGCAGTAGTATATGAGGTGTAGATAATTACAGCACTGTTGAGCAGTTAAGGGTAGTTCAACGCAACTAACAAGACTGTTCAAGTGTACACTGGTTCTATTTCATGAAAAATTTAAAAACAAAGATAAAAAGAGACAAACCAATTACTATACAGTCTCATGGTGCGCTGGAGTCAAGTGGCATTTTATGCGAGACAAGACGAGACCTTGACGCGGTCCCATCTTTGTAAACTTTATTTAACCCCCCCCCCCCCAAAAAAAAATAAAAAATCTTAATACCGTCATTAATTAGACTGCTACTATGTTCCTGTCATCATGTCCACGGCCCTTGTTCCGTCAATGGGTCCGGCCGCCATTAATACGTAGATACTCTGGTCGTCAACGTCACTGCGTACGAGGAAATTCGAAATCAAAGGAGAATCGACAACGGAGCATGATAGATGGGAATGATCAAGACCCACACCATTGCACCGAATTCTAGAAAGCGCCCACCCAGCAGTACTAAATGGAGTCGTTGTATATAGCATTTGGAGACTCGGAAAGTAAAAGACATGTAGGTTTCGTGCCATCAAATAGTTGGTTGAAGGTTCGAGGTAAGATGAGGAGGATACCCAGATATCAACTTCGGTTTAGGGATTGAAGATGGACTGGATCTATGCCACTTTGAGTAATCAATTGCCAGCCATCAACGGAGTGTCCTGGTAAGATCCCGGTGACGGGAAAGGCACGGATCGGTGGTCCCACGACCAAATCTACAGCAGAAAACTCGTTTGGCGGGGATCCCGGAGCTTTCAGCACAGTCTTTATGTACGTCGGCAAATCTGAGGTGATATCAAACTGTGAAAACGTAGGAGATCCCTACGGGGCGCATGATGAAGCGTCTCCGGAAAGATAGATGCTGCATATGGCTTTTTCTAGGCTGAGATTAATAATATTCCCAACCTCTCTCCTGCCAAGACTACCAAGCCATCACTTGAATGACGGGAAACGCAGAAACCATATCCCATTAAAACTTTTGTAGTCTGGTCGAGATAGAATGGAAAGAGATCCCACTCCAGCGTGCTAGTGTTAAAAGCCAACTCTGAGCTGTATTGGTTGATTCTCAAGGGCTTGCCATTGGCGTTTTTATCACTTGCTCTGGAAGCAGCAATGCCAAAGCCATCAGTAGGCAGGGGTGTTCCTAATGATGAGGTTGCTGATGAAGTCGTCTGTGTACTGATTTGCCTACTGGTAGTGGTAGTAATTGTGGCGTCGGTTAGGGTTGTACTCACGAGGGTGCTGGCAGGACTTGTGCTTGTAACAGAATTGGAGGCGGTGTCGGTGGTGATGGTATTTATGGTCTCAGTTGTGCTTGCACTAGAGGAGATGCTCGTAGTCTCGTGAGCGGTTTTATTACGGGCAGTGTTGAATATAGTCTCGGTAGTGCTGACTGAGCTGCTGCTGCTATGTTGGAGCGTGGTGGCACTAGTGAGCAGGCTTCCAGATCCGGGCTTGCACAGGCTGCCAGACGTAAGCGAACCTGTAGCAACAAGGCCAAGGCAAACCGGAAAAACACCCATTGTAATGAAGATGATGATCGGAATCGACTAACGAAGAGCGACAGGTCTTGGACGAGAAAAAAAAAAAAGGAACAAAGGCCCAAATGATTGGATGGTAGATTGTTTACTTTACTAAATCCCTGAGCTACTCCTGCAATGCATCCCTTGGACGATTCGGATGAGTGGAATCCACTGAGTTATTCAGTACGTATTATACCACGTATATTCTTTAAACGCGTTGGCAGTTGGGAGAGACATGTCCAGAGATACACAACTCTGGGAGAGGCTGTCAGGATAGACAGGGATTCCAGAGTAGACAGCTGGGTCTTCGAATAGCGATATTAACTAATAGCTAGAGGGGCCAACTTTTCCCAGTCAATGGCGATGGCTGATGCAGTGGCTGAGGCCGTTTCAAAGCCCATGGTTTAGTGTTTTACACATGTTTAGGTAGGCGACAAAAGAAAAACCGACAAGCAGCTATTTAATTTCTTTTTAAAACAATGAACAGGTAATATAGCCATTGCCCTAGCGTTCTGAATAGTTCCGGCGTGACTGGATTACCACACGACCACGTGTTTCTGTCTGAGACTGCAACCACAACCTAAATCTACTCAAATTTTTTTTAAATTTTTTTTTTAAATAAAAAAATAAAACATGTAGAATTTTTGCAAGAGAGACTTTGCCAGTCTCTTAAATCAGGCGATTCGTACACGAGATCAAACCGGGCATATTAGTAGTGGCTGTAGCTAGACTATACGGCTATCCAGCCGAATATACATGATCAAACTCTCCCTCTGCAAGCTTTCATTCCCACAGGAAGCGGAGACCATGCTGATTGCCGGCACCAAACTGGCTTCTACTGTGAATACGGGGGATGAAGAAATATCATCCCAAAATATTAGATCTTCAGCAGCTCTTAAAATACCCTCGCAGGCTTTTGGCTCCATTTTCGCTGAAAAGGATAGCAAAGTGAAGGCAGCTGGCCACATCGCCTTGTCCAAGGTCAGCATCTTGATATGACGGAGTTCGTCCTTTGAGAGGGATTTTTGATTAGCCTGCATCTTGAACTGTTCGTTCAAAACGTTTCCTCCAGCTTTGAAACATTTGTGCTACTTCGGCCATGCAGTATTCATCAAGATGAAAAGGTCGATGTGAAGCGCCCTCGCCACCATGGTGCATGACCAACTCTGGTTCGGAATAATGAATTCTTCTTTCATATTCGACATCAATCAAGAAAAGCCCCTTGGCCGCCTCTGCAACAGTGTTGAATGGGGTGGTATTATCTTGCAACAGGAGGCTTGGCGGTAGACGTGTATGAAGTCCTGGGATAGAATCCACGCCCATGAACATTGATATGTTTTGTTCGAGTTCGTAAAACATGAATGCAATGCCGTAAAGAAAAAGCGTTATCCGATCTCGGACCCTTTGGACCCATATTGTTTTCTGTATCTAATCGCTGAAAGGTAGTAAGGAGTAAGCATCCAGCTTGCAGGGGGCGCAGTGACTCGGCATAGCGACCTAGCAGATTCTCAATACAGATAAAGACGATACAACATGTGAGAATGAATTCTTTTTCTTGCTCGGACGGAAGGCTGTTGAAAGATTTGATATTCTGAATCGCTCGATTGTATTGCTGAATGCAGGCTGCTTCCATGCTTCGGAGAGGGGACAAGGCGGTAGCCAGGTCGTCCAGGTTCTGACATGTAAAACGCTCATGTGCGGCTCCGAGGGTGCAGAGATCATATCTGATGGGTTGTACTCAGGGGTGGCTGAGGGTAGGGCGACAGGGATTAAAGCTCGGCTCTCCTGCCGGCCGTATTACCCATATACATTATAATTGATAAGGACGGATGAAAGAGAAGCACCGGTGGATTGTTCTTGGCTTCTGCTTCTCCAAGCCAATCGCCTGACTTAGTGGGTTTAATTGAATTGATATTTCGCCCATTATATATAGATGAAGTCTGCAGGAGTTGGTATCGAGAAGGAATGGGCGCAAAGTTCATTAAATTGCTCCAAAACGTAGCATGCGTCTTCAGCAGACTAAACAAGCCTCCATAGCTCTGCGATTGCCCTAAAGGGTTTGTGGGCTATTTATTTATTCGTAGTACGTGACTATTCCTCCAACACCAAAATTACCCAACCCCAGTACTGAGGTTCCTTAATTTAACCTAGAACCATGGCGTGGAGAGGTTAGGATTGTTGCTGGATGAGTTCCAGCAATGCAAACATACCGCGATTGCATTTGGCGGGCGCGAAAGATTGATCACCCATAACTCTTGTGGACCTTAAACTCCAACAAGACCTAACGTGGTTACAGGTTAAAACTTATCAATTCACACTGCGCAATAAAATATACCAATGAATGGAACTGATTTATAAATAGAAGTTAAATATAGTTCCGGAAAACAAGGACAAGAGAATATGAAAATAACATCGAGGAATAATATTGGAGATGAAAAAAAATATTGAACCCGCCTTTTGTTATTTTTATAAACTGGTGATAAAAGGCTACCTAACATAACATAGATCTTAGGTACAGTCTACAATTTCAAATTCTTCGTCACCTGAAAATTCATTGCGGCGAGAAGCTGAAAGATTCCAATCGTCCCCTATGTTATCGCCAGAGTGGGGATCATTTTGGGATTGGGTCGGGTTTGGAGCCATCTCGAATTCATCCCCAGAATCTCTAGGGCTTGTTGATGTAGGTGGTGGGGAACCGTTCTCACAAGACAATGGAGTCGTGGTTTTTCTGGGTCGTCCTCGTTTTTTGGCCGAAGCCTTGGCTGTACTCTCACTTGTATTCTCCTTGGACGTTGAGGCTGGTGGCGACAACTGCTGCGAATTGCTTGTAACAGTGACATTCTTTCTAGGCCGACCTCGTCTCTTGGGCTTAGCTGAGTTTGAACCCCCAGCACTGTCATCCTCAAGGGTTATTAATGGGGGCGATGAAGAGCCGCGAGGAGTAGACTGTAGGGAGATTGCCACGTCAGATCGGGGTCGTTTTGAGCGTTGCCCCGGATTGATGTTGGCTGAAGGACTTGGTCGTTTCAAAAGATTAGGGGTGGAAAAGATCTTGTTCCAATGGTCTTTAGCGGATATTGGCGTGCTGGATGGCGCAGCTTGCTCCGATACTGACTGAGTTGGCAGCTGGGCTGTTGGCTGAGATGGCGGTTGCTCAGGTGTTGGTTCCCCACTCGTTATTGTAACCGACTCAGCCGTTGATCCAGATTCATGTGTCAGGGGCTCCGATGGTGGTTGCTCATCAAGAATAATGATCGTTTCCGATTCTGTAGCTGGTACTCCATGTCCAGACGCAGTCCCCTCAGCCACTGATTCAGAAAGTTGTTGCTCACCTGTATTAGGCCTTTCTGGTGATGTAGTTTCTGCTTGAGCTTCGACAGCAGATATTGTCAGCCTATCAATCAACTGAATTGCTGATTCATCTGATGACTGAGACGTTGGCCCATCGGTTGGTTGAGACACCGCCGGCTGAGTAGCTGGCTGATTTGTTGGCTGAAGTACCACTGGCTCTGGCGACTGGACATCTGAATGAGAAACTGACTCGTTTTCTGGCTGAGCTGATGAGCTAGCCACTGGCAGAGAAGACGTTTGAGACACTGCAGGTTGGGTCATTTCTCCAGGTGCCTGAACATCAGTTGAAACATCCATAGGATCAGAAGTGAGCTCTTCTATATCCTTCTCTGTTAATCCACCCAAAGGCCCTGTACTTGACTGAGGTGCCTGATTGGGCGCCAACCCAACTGGCTGGGATAGAGAGGCCGTGGTTTGTTGATTTGCAGATTGATTAATCGGCTGGGCATTGGGATCGGATGTCTGGTTGTTGGTCGGCCCGGCTTGTGTCCGACGTGTCCGACGTGTCCGGCGTGTTTGACGTGTTTGACTGCGATTTGATGACCAAGTGTTGGACTGAGCATTAGACTGAGTCGTAGGCTGGGCTTGTTGGCTATTAGAATGGGTATTTTGCCGAGTTCGTGATCCAGCCTGGGAAGTAGGGAATACTGGGTATGCGGGGTCTTCAGGCTTGGGTATCGGCAATACGGAGGCGCTCGAACGATTCCACGAAGGCCCTTCAAAAGCCCAGAAAGAACAGCGGTCATGCATTTTCCCCACTTCTGGATTACTGCACCTCTTATCCCAGGCAGCATGATTTTCTTTGCAATTTGGACAACGCAACGGCCTATCGACGCAACTACTGGTCTCATGTTTCCCAGAACACTTGCCGCAAACTCGAACGTTTGAGCAATTGCTATCGAAATGATTGGGCTGCCAGCATTTGAAGCAGAAACATGGCAAAGATCGAATATCAATTGGCCTGGGGTAATTATTCAAGTCAATGATGGGTCTTGATAATCTGCTGGGTAATAATGAACTACTTTGCAAACCCCGGCACCCTCTTCCGACTTCTTTGGAGGTTCATTCGTTTGCGTTATGCCCAGTACCTATTCGCGGAGGCATTGGCTTCTTCCTTCATTTTCTCTCCATTGGCTCATGACATACTGTTTTGAAACGAACACTGCCCCAAGTCTTCTCGCTGTCTCTCCAGTCCTTCTGTTTGAATCAAACCCAGAACACTAGTGCGGACAGTATGAGTAAGAGCAACGGGTCACAAAAATGTCGCAAGCATTCAAACGATCAGGAAATCGACCCCGCTCTCCTAGATCCCCAATTCCTGACGTGGAGTTGACGACAATATACGGCTCCAATATTGTAGTGCTCCAGGCCAATGTTAAGAATAACGATGACCGGCTGCGCAATATTTTGAACGATGCCTCCCACATGTGCCGCCCGCATGATGTCATCGCCATTCAAGATCCACCTGATCGGTTGCCGTATGTTGGTTCTATTCATTACTACTGCTGTTACTGGACATATGGGGGTGTGAAGCTTCCGCCGGACCCAAAATTGGTTGATGGCGGCAAGAGCAAGAAGCACAAGAGAAATGGACAGGAGACGAACCAGGGCACGACGGCTAAGGGCGCCGAGGACAATTGCAAGACGAAAAGTCCGTTGTATAAAGTGGCCTATTTTATCCACGTCTCAATACCACTGGGAGATTGGAAGGTTGTGTTTCATTCAGAAAAGAACGAAGGTCTTTCTGCTACCCTGAATTTGAAGACGGATGCAGGTGGTCTTCGGATTCATAATGTCTATAATCATCATTGTCAGGTAGACATCGACCAGTTGTTAAAGGACGCAACCACGGGCCACAACAACCTTTTAGTAGGTGATTTCAACCTCCACCATCCCAGTTGGGGTGGGGGGAGGCGTGAGAACAAGCCGATTACCAAAAGTGCTGCGGATCTTCACAATGGCACCATGTCCGCCAACATGCCATGCATCACAGAACCTGGGACAATCACCTTTTCTCGTTCCACCTTAGACAAGACCAACACAGTGTCCACGATTGATCTCACCTTTCTCAGTACCCGCCTTTTGGAACGAAAGGCGGATTGGAAAGTCCTCGAAACTCGAGGATTTGAATCAGACCATCGTCCGATCGTTACCACGTTGGACATGGCGCCAGGGCGTGTCTCTTCCGAATATTACAATTGGAAGCTGGTTATGAAAGGAAGACGCAGCCGCGAACGGTTTGTCGAGTGTGCGAAAACCCGACTCCAAAATTTGGGGTTTCCAACCCTCGACACCGAGGGGAAGATTGATGAGTATCTGGCATCGATTGCTGAGATATTGCTAAACGTTACCCGTGAGCAAGTCCCAACTGTGTCTCGCGATCCAGTTATCCAGACCCGTGTGAAGGCTTCGAATCCAATCTCCAATTCGGATTCGCATGGAGGGGCATCGGTGGCTAATCCAAGTGTGTTTGGCCTGGCGCGAGCGTGCGAATTTCGTGGGCGAGCAAGTGAACCGGCTCATATGCCAACGCTAAAGATTGATGAGGAGGAGTTTACAACAGACAAGGAAAAGGCAGATTGTCTTGCCAGATCCATGTGGTCAAAAATTAGCCATGGCAACGAGGCCCCCCCGACCATTTGCCCCCCTCTCCCCCCCGACAGGATTCAACACCAAGCCGACTTCCACTTTGATCAATGCGACTTGGCTCAGATAATACGAAAGCTGCCCAGAAGAAAAGCGGTTGGACCTGATGAGGTAGCAAACGAAGCCTTGATAATGACGAGCGGCGTCATTGCCAAATACCTTGGGCATGCTTTTCAAGCCTGCATTGAGCTTAGTTATCACCCTGATAACTACAAGCGCGCCAAGACTATTGTCATCAGGAAGGCCGATAAGGAGACCTATGAGGCCCCGAAGAGTTGGCGGCCCATTGCATTGCTCTCGTGCGCTGGAAAGCTGTTGGAGAGGGTAATGGTGAACGTGCTCGCTGAGCTCGTCATGAAACATGACCTGCTCCCGGGCGTTCAGTTTGGACTCCCTGGAAAGGACACCACCAAGGCACTGCAGTTCCTTTTGAATCCAGTCTACCAAGGTTGGAATTCGCGCGTAAAGAGAAAAGGAACTGTCGTCAGTCTGGACATGTGCAGCGCCTATGACAGTGTTGATCGAACAATATTGCTGGCGGCGCTCATCGATAAAGGCATTCCTGACTGGATTGTAAGATTCACACACTCTTTTCTCTCGAATCGGAAAACCACGTTGGAAATTCCTGGATACACGTCTGAAGAATTTTGGGTAAACATTGGCATTCCTCAGGGAAGTCCGTTGTCTCCCATTTTATTCCTCTTTTTTGCGGCCCCCATCCTGGAACTTTACAATAATCCCAGCAGGCACGGTGCCCGGATAATCGCCCTTGCATATATCGATGACACTTATCTATTGGCGGTGTCTCGGGACTACGAAATTAACTGCAGGGAATTGGCAAAGTGTCATGAGGAGCTCATGGCCTGGTCAAATCCAAACGGCGTGGGGTTCTCGCCGCACAAGTACCATGTTATGCACTTCCACGCTCCTTATAGCAAAGACCCCCCCTGCAAATTAGTGCCAGCTATCCCCGGCTTCATCGAGACCAAAAAGAAGCCAGAGGAGGAGCTTAAGATTTTGGGCGTCCTTGTGGATCATAGGCTGAGCTGGGATAAGCATATCGGCAAGGTTCGTATCTGCTCTGATATCTGACAGAGCCTGTTGACTAACATCTGATAGATCAAGGCCAAGGTTGATCGCACCATGATGTTCCTGAAGCGCATCTCGGGGGCAATCCATGGGATTTCAATCAAGAGCTTACGGCAGCTCTACATTGGAAAAGTACGTCCTATCATTTCCTATGCGTGCGGGGCATGGTTTCTGGCCAGACGCGACGGCGGCAGGGTGAGCTGGGGCATCACCCAAAACAACATGGAGAAGCTAGAGTCCATACAGTACCAGGCTCTTCGACAGATTTCCGGCGCCATTGACAAAACGGCACAGAAAGTCCTCGAGAAAGAGCTAGAAATCGACCCCATTCCCGTCTTTCTTGGCCGCCTGGCTTGTGCTCACCGCGCCCGGATGCTGACAAGCTCTGACCACAAGGCTATGGAGTGGTGGAGAAAGCTTCTGGGCCATGGCATGCGGGGTGGGAATTTGAAGGGCCACCCTTATGATACGCTTGACGGCGAAGCGCGCGAGCTTCGAGCGGAGGCTCTGCAGAGATTCCGACAGGACCCCAAAATGCAGGGCCACACCATCGCGGATTCCCCGCAAGTTTTCAAAAAGTACATCAGCGATTGCAGCAATGACCTGGCATTCGATCAAAGTAAGCGGGCCTGGAATCAGTACCAGAAAGCGCGATCCGAGAGGCCTCACCCTCCTCCTGCGCTGCTAGAGGACTGGGGACCAGGGAATTTTAACAGGTACAAAAACCTGTCTCGGGCTCACAGTACTATGCTCTTGAGATGCAGAACCGGCGTGATTGGACTGAATGTATATTTGAATTCGATTAATGCCAAAAACGCCAACGGCAAACCGGTATATTACCTTCTCCCGCTACCAGACCCTAGTCTGACTTTGACATAGATCGATTCCAAACTCTGCGGGTGTCGGACTGGCCTACACACAGTCAAACATCTATTTATTTATTGTCCAAGATTGCTATTCGAACGGGCACTTCTTCGGAATGAGGTTGGACATCTCGATTTCGAGACTCTGCTCACACAGTCATGCATGCAAGCAGCCGACTGGGCCGTGTCCTTTTTTAACATTAACACTTATAAAAGTATTAGGACACGCGCGGTATTTTTCCGCAGGAGATATGGCGTATATGTATAATGCACACTGCATTATATGGCCAATGCCACTCCGACGGCTCCTCTGGGGCCACATAATTGTGAACCGATTTTATTAATTGTGAACCAGATTTAATAATTGTGAACAAACGCACTTTTGATTTCCTAGATATTTAAAATCTAGCCCAGACCACCAATTTTCCATGACTTTTCAGGTAGGTAATCCGTTTGGATGTACATTGCATATGAAACGGGCGACTGACGTGGCTTGAGACCGTCTTGCGTGGCGTCCATGTATGTGGTACGAAGATTAACTGTGGATTGAATAGCTAACTGTTGTTTCATCAGCAGCGACCTTTACGCTTGCTCTTGGACCCGTTGTAAGTTCTACTACAGCGCTTCCCCTCTCTTCCAAGATAGCTTACGCGAAGCAGTTCATCGCGGTTTTTAACATAGGTCACGGTACCCATTATCCTTTCCAGCCACTCATCATATCTACCGTAGGTACTCAAACGGAATTTATCCTCGGATAGATATTTACCAGGCATTATAGGCTATCAATTTCTCCAAGAAAAGCTTCCTCTGCTTCGGTCGTCTCCTTGAATGCTGTTCCGTCTAATTTCTTCATGATGACATTGAATTTCTTATGCTCTTCTTGGATAAACCCTTTATCGTTGGTATTGAGGTTGTTCTTTTTGAGCGCATAGAACTCAAATTCAACAAGTCGTAAGTATCAAGAAACCAAAACCAAAAACAAGATTTTTAAGGCTAATATGTTTCTATTCCTCTAGGCATCTTTTGGAACAATTTGAGGTCGGCAATGGAGGTTCCGAACAGCCTAAGGAGCCCTTCCTTTCTAAGCTTTGATTTGAAGGTCTTGATGAGATCGGGCGGGCATCTGATGCGAAGTTCGGTAAGTTGACTTAAAAAGTTATCCATCTCAATCTAACATTGGTAGCCATTGGCGTATTTTGAGGCGGAAGGGTGCGATGGATCGTGAAGAACACGGCGTTCGAAATACGGTTCAGATTCAGCCATTTTCAATGACATTGGAAGTGGGCTGGAATGCATTGGTCTTGGCGCGGTGGGTTTGTTAACACCTTGCTATCAACATACTGGGGTTTAGGCTAACGAATTATTAGGAAAGCCATCTTAAATATTGGGTTGGGTCTGATAGAGTTTACTATCTCCGACATCAAAAGGGCATCAAGGTTGTGATATTAAATAAAGTTGATTGTTCTGTTGGTCAGGGCGAAAAGAGACCAACACCATAGTTGTTTAAACACTAATTGTATCCGCTCCCAGAATTGCCTGGTCGAGCCTCCTGCTTGTATTTTAACCAAACATAAATAAAACAATGCCCGATTTCTATATTCATATTCAGTTATGCGTGACCTTTGGAGCAACGACAGTGACGGCTACAAAGCTTTCACCGACCCTCGCTGTGTCGGGGCTGTTATATTCTGGGCTTGGTGCCTCAAACAAACGGTGCGGTACCGGGCTTCTTGCAGTGACGCCCTGAATTGCGTTGGGTGGTGGGTTGGTGACACAAGGTTTTACTTCTTGTCAAATCACAGTCACAAGACTTGGATGTGGGGCACGCGCCCGGGTCACATACATAAGACGGCCCATGCCCCCTGCTCAACAAAGACTCGTCCACATCTCTTTAATTCACCCCATTCGATATTCAATTTTTTGGCGACTTTATTTCATCATCCCTACTCAGACACCGTCAAAATGTCACACCGCCACTCTCTCCTCGGCCTCCCCTGCGAAATCCGACAGCTCATCTATCGAGAGTACTTTGCCCTTCCTGGTGGTTATATTCTCAGCCCCAATCTGCGACAGCTTACAGCATCAAATGGCGAACCCATTGATCTAAACCTCATATACACATGCAGCCTAATTGCGCGCGAAACAAAAGGTCTTGCGTTTTCCCTAAACACATTAACTGTATCGACTGTACATTCGGAATATCTTAATCTCGCTGCTCGCCGATTTCGAACTTTCCTTCGTGAGATCTATGACGAGCAACGGACCCAACTTAAACGTTTTTTCTTTCTGGTTGATGAAGATATGCACACCCAGGTGGTAAACAAATTCCCTTCGTTCAAAGACAATATGGATCATCTCCTGCTGGTAGCCCAACACCGTCGCCCCACCTATCTTGATATGGCCAATCGTCCTCTGAATTTTCGAATCAGGCTTTTAGAAGAACACCAACACCATCAAGCAATCAGATATCTATTACGCCTAATCACTTCCCTGTATGATAAGAATGTCATGGATCCCATCAGAGGAGAACCTATATCCATGTATAACGAAGCCCCTCGCTACGTCAATCTTCCCTACGAGACCGTTTGCAAATTGATCCATTTATGTGACGACCCTTGGGACATACCTACACGGAGCCAACTGAATGACATGACAGACGTCTTTGCGCGCCTAGAAGAGGAAGTCCGTGAACTCTTAACAAATGGAGAGTTGGATACAAAATATCGCTTCTCGGCTGCAGCTGCAACTATTTCCTTTCTTCGCTCTATTCCATCGGCTACACGGCATCAAATTCGAAATATTACTATCAACGAAGACCATGACTCTGTGGCATACACCCAATGTCATGTAGAAGGTCTAATTCCTTTCTTTAAAGAAAACCTACATCTCCGTGTTGAGCGGCGAATAAACCTGTGGCGGACCATCTTTCAAGGAGTAATCGAGTATGATTCGTCCTGTGGCCTTTCCAGCGACTTGACTTTATGGTTTGCTTCAATATTTTCCTTGGGTCCAGCGGGTGTCCCTTCCAACTCCATGGTTACCTTTTTCGATGGCAACCCAGCGCCTGAAGCATGCTCGCAAGTATTCCAAAGCGTAATTCAACGAGACGTCGCTTTGACGCGTACAGCCGCAGCATTATTTACGGAATCCATCTTCGACCAAGATCTCGATTTCCACGTATTTTATTGGGGTAAATTTGGAGATTTATTACTTGGATTAGAACATCTTGCGAATGGATCGCCCATTTTGCGATGCAACTTTGACCCCGGCGAGATGTGGGATATTCAAAGTCGCTGTGATCAATGGTCTGCTGATAAATTCTACGGAGAGTGGATAAGTGACGAATGGGTTGAACGCGAAGATCCGCCGCAAGTAGTCAATCATCCGCTTATAGTGGATTATGCAGCGGACGAAAATACGTACACTGGTGAAGAGTATGACAAGTTGGTAGAATATGCCAGGCAGAACGGCTTTGCTTGATAGTTTGGGTGGGCTAGGCCTTTTCAAAAAGGGTTTGCGATTATCCCTTGTCGGAGCAGTATCTTGCAGTTACAATTTACTGTCAAGTGGTACCAATGAGTTCACTGCGGCCCGGACAAGCAGATATTCAGTAATGCTGGCTTCATGCTACAAAAGAGCGACATTAGATTGCATTGAATATTAGGTCGAATAGCACCAGATGTATTAAAGTCATGTATGGTACCCTCGTTGATGTGACGGACTGACCCTAAAAGGGTTAAAGTGATAGCTAGCGCTACGGCTGTTAATGATGTAAGCTATATTCCCATTGAGGCAACCGGATATGTATTGATCAGAGCTACAAGGAACAAATTTGCAAGCAATCCTCTCGGAGTGCGTCAACAGAAACACCTGAAATTATGGAGGCTTCGGGTATCAACGATAATTCTGCCTGCCTCAATGCAATGGTTCGGGGGCCAATGTCTTTGCATTGGATCGCCACCTAGCCATAGACTGCCAATCTCCATCTCTCAAAGATACGCTGCATACTCAGCAGACTGAATGCCCAAGAGAACTAAATATGCAAGATACTTCAGCTGAAAGAGGTAGCATATCTGACAGGAATGGCGAGTCTGTTCTCGCTGCTGGCATCTCATCGCTTGGACCAACTTCCGAACGATTTGAGATCAACATCTGCGGAGCTACAAATCTACTGCACGACCGGCTGTCTGAGGAGATTTTAGCCGATTTTCAAAAGCATGAGAATAGAGAAGATACTTCTTCGGCCACTACAGCGCAAAATCACCTCATCGCGTACGCTGCGATTCGGAAACAGGAAGAAATCATCTTGTTCTCTACTCCAAGCATTGCGTCAAGAAATAGACTTCGATGGCGTCCCAGTGGATATACGGCGATGCACCTGCTTGGCTTACATTGGAATCGACAGCATTTGTCCTACCTTCTGACCCATCAGCCTGCAATTATGGACAGCCTTATCAATAATGGACCCTATGTCAATAAATCGCCATTGAACGCCATTTATCTACAGAGCAGTCTATGTAGCGACCGCAAGTCAATGCGGTTAGACCCCGAAGGCACTCAATCTGTGGGAATGGTGGTTTACGGCAGATTCAAAGCTTTGCTCGCCCACTATGTTGACACGCCAATTTTTCCAGCTGTAATAGCACTTTTGATGGACGGGGATTGTCGTTCTAAAATGATTGAGAATTCAGACCAGCGTCAATCCTTCGACAAGGGGACAGCTCAGGATATCTTGCAGAAGCATTGGAACCATTTCACCATCACACCCCTACCTACCCTAGACATGCTTGTCACCTCAAAAAAAAAACCTCCCAGGGCATTATTGGTTACAAATATGGCGTGTTTTGGAAGTCCACGCATAAACAATCTCGCAATTGGCGTGTTCCATGTTGAGATGGCCCAAATTGATACAAAACACCCAGCATGCGAACTAAAGATGACATGGAAGGGTTATCGTCAGGACAGTGGCTAATCTGTGTGTTTCCATTTCTTTGTATGGCTTCCATCTGCTGCTACCTGGCTACAATACAACAATCTGTTAGAGGAAAAACCTCGTGCTTAGGTTTCTAATCTGTGTGTACTACACAAGTTTTATTACAGTGCAAAAAGAAAGTGCATTTTCCGACGGCACAAGAACTAGTGGCAGACAGAAAGCGCGATTCAAAGAGCTTGAGAAACTAGGCATAGCATTTACGCCCAAGGGCTGTACACTCTATGATGGGTTGATTCCCCTCTCAAGCGGACTAGGCCCCCAAGGTATCTCCAAACCAGCATCTGGGGTGGAAAAAGAGACACTGGATTAATGCCTTCAGGGTTTCGCAGAGGATCCGGTGGCCATTCACCGTGAGAAGTTGACACACTTACCCAGTACCTGCTCTCGGAGAAACTTTCGCTTGTGGGTCAGACTGAAAGTGATATTTTGACGGATTCCAGAGTTATTGAACTGGAACTGATTACTTACGATATTTCCTCCCTGTCAGTGTCCTTGGCATTTTCACACAGCCATTGGCGTAATCAATGAAGCAGAACCTGCCAATACCTTGTGGCAGACATTCCTTTAAGAGGGGGCTTGGCTGTAGGGCGCGGGGCGGATTTGAACCCTATAACGCCATGCAAGATGTGTCAAAATCCGGATGTCTGAAAAAAAAATCGACCATCTTGTCGGTCTGGTTTGTGGTTCATGTGATAGATCCACGATGCCAAGGGGCGGATTACGCGTCGTGTATTCAAAGAATCCACTGACTCGTCATTGCAGGTACACTAGCGAAGAGCTGCGCCCTAAGGATATTTTCTTAACTCGGCTCAATAAATCAATGGTACTTTTGCATCGTAATGGCTTGATGCCTAGCCATTCCGGATTTGTGAAACTATCGGCTGAAAATTTGATATTACTGGCGTGTCAAAGGCTTTGTCTTTCACCGACTAGAACTGGTTATTGAACTAGAGGCTAGAGCTATTTGATATTGCCGTCTTGCGCCCTTTCCACCGAAATTGTCCGTCTAAGCCGTTTCTGAATGACCTCCGGGCCAGCCTTATGACCATAGACCCACTACTCGGGGTAAAGCGTGGGGGGAGGGGGGGATACCGCTTGGGGCTGGTTAATAAAAAAGAAGAATCAACTGCTAGTCTGTGCTATCAAACCACTTCTCCAAGGCCTTGTCATCTGATTAGGATGATTGGAATCGCGGGCCCTGCCTCTGCCTCTGCCTCTGTCCAGGACAGGGGTTGGTGATCAAAACACATTGACCACGGTTTAAAAAGAAAAATACAGAAAATCATCTGATGCCATCTGCCTGTCAAATCTAGGCGAGCTTGTCCGGGCTCGTTAAGTCTTGGGAGAGCAGTGGAGTAGAGCCAAGATGGAATCCGCAGCGGTCATGATCATTCCTGGTCCGTTGCCCACATTGCCACCGTTGATGGGTATTTTTATTTTATTTTACGATGAATGACAAAGAACTGATTGGTTCTGATTCATTCTCATCCAATTAAGCATATACGAGAGGGGTTCTACGGGGTTGTTATGAGGCCCAGAACAGCGGTTGACGACCCATGAGTTCAGGTCCGATGTAACATGCGGTGGTGATTCGCTCCTCGGGGCTCTCGGGAGGCGCATGGGTAGTGGAAATTCACTGTGCCAAGGGTCTAGCAACAACAAAGGTGACACCACGGCTTTCCGCGAGTTGTGGAGCATTCCATCCCCTCGGTACGGGTTCGCTCGGTACGGGTTCGCTCGGGGTCCATGATGATCACGTGGGATGTCTTGGGAGCAAAGCCCAGATCGGGCACGAAGGAATGTTATTGGTGGCTGTTGAGGAGGGTGAAGGAGAAATGGCTGGCAAAACGGAACCTTTGGATCTAATCTAATAGAGTCGGGGCTTTACGGCCATCTGATAATTCTGTCGCCCACACCGTTTCTCTGCCACATTTTTGTCGTGGATTTTAGTAGTTGGAAGCCAGATTGTGGCCGGGCCAAAGCTCAGGCCACTCACGAGAGGGTAACGTTCATAGGAGGAGGTACGAACTAACTAGTTATGTAAGTGTTCCCACCGAAGAAGCTAATCTGATCCCGCCATGCTGACAACGCGAGAGCAGTATCGGACGGTGGAGCAGGGTCACGTTGCATCCACTTGAGGCACCTTGCATTTCGGCCAACATCCCAAGAGTGGTGCACCGGTCCACGGCCAAGCATCCAGTAATACGGACGGGCCGAGGAGGCTGAAGGAATCGAATGTGCGGTCTGTCTGGCTACGGGAATATTTGAGATGCTAATGAAAGGGAGTGGGAGAGGGAGAGTAATGGATGAGAGGGAGAGAGATCCTTGCCGCATGGTGTTTTGATGAGGTATTTCGATGCATCTTTATATTTATCCTTGTAAGTGTATTCTAAAGAATATGTAGATAGACGCGAAAATATGACTCCATGAGGGACCCTCTTTTTTTCTTCTTTCTCTGCTTCTTCTCTTTCTTCAACATAAGGAACCAACTGCTGAAACTAGCCGAGCAGTCTTGGTCCGAATTCTTGTTGAACATGGATGTGTTTTCGGTCCATGTTGGTGGGAGAGGCAGCCACTCAGCGCTCAGAGCCGGCATGTCCTCACAGGTTGGAGCGATAATCATTACCGTTTGCGTGGCGCTGAGCTTTGACGCTAAAGACAAAAGCCGGCGAACAGGGGTCCACCCCAGGTGCAAGCCATGTTCGATGCAACCCTGGAGGGGGGGGCAGGGATGGTGAGCCCAATATCAAGATCAGGTCGCTGGTTGCGTCGGTGAACCCGCGCGGCTGCCTCTTCAGCATTCGAGGCTACGCTTGGGTGGCGGCCGAGGTGGGAAAAAGGCCTCACCTCAGGGATCACGGCGATGCTAGCAGGCACAGGCCGGCGACGTGGGTGGCCACGGGGGGGGGGGGCTAGGCAGCTGTTTAACATCGGCATGGGCGTCATGCAACTGTACAAATGGTGCACCTGGTGGGGGTGCGAGGTCTGCGGGGAGTCGGGCCCGCCAATGGTGAACGACAGGCAGGGAGGCTGGCATGGAGAAAGATGGAGAGAGAGAGAGAGAGAGAGAGAGAGAAACGAGCCAGTGCAGCGTAGTCACGCAGTGTCCAGCGTATGTGGTTAGAGGAGAATGATTGGCACGTCTGCAGACGCGACTAACGTTGACTTTTTGCATCTAGATGGAGTAGCTAAGAGGCCGAACCCAAAGCTATCGAAATGCTATTTGGCGCAACATGGAAGTGCCAATTTGGATGGTGACGTGACCCAAGCCTAGTCAATATGCAAGGAAACAAATCCATCTGAAAAGCTAGACAGACGCGATAGAATTTTGGGGATACTCAATGTAAACAAAGAAAGACAAAACATGAAGGAAACCCGCAAGACGGGAATAAGGAGGTTCCGTTGCAATGCCTTTCAAGGCTTAGTTCCTCGTCCTCATCCTGATTTAATTTGCTGTAGGTAATTGAGCTCCAAAGTCGCCTCCCCCCTGTCGGCTTGTCGCCACGCGAGCGGCCGAAGGATGAGGAAAAAAATGGATTGACTTTTTTTCCATACCCACGCCAAGACTCTCGCGTGGGCAAATCAACGTTTTTCCTGCGACGTCCGAGCTCGGTCCTTTAGGAAGAGTCCTTTTGGCTGTGGGCAAGTGCCGTCGGGTGCACCGAGCTTGTCGTCCCTCCCGCCTGTGGCTTGCCGCTTATGCCACGCTCCCTGCTTGGCTTGCTAGCGCTTTTAGTGAGCCGATGTGGTGGTCTTCTGATGTCTTTTTTTTCTCTAGTTCCATCTGATTAACAGAACGACGGCAAGCCACAGCAGCCCGGCCAGAGCACCAAGGATTCGACCTGGTCTCCCAGGTGAGAGGGACAGTACCTAGACAAGGAGAAGAAGAAGAAGAAGAGGAAAGAAGAATTTTTTTTTTCTTTTCCAAAACTGAGGATTTATCTAATCAATCTTGGTGGGGCCATCGTTCAACCATTGTCCATATCAACTTGCCAACGCCCGCCTTCTGAACCTACCCTCGTCCGTCGCACCCAAAGGACTTCTCCCTCTCTCTCTCACAGCCACCACCACCACCACCACCGAACCAAACCGCGGCAGACTTTCTGATTCTCACCATCTGACCCGGCCTGCTCTTTTGTTCCAATCATGTCCGCCCTCACGGGAGCCGAGGCCAAGGAGACCGGCGCCGCTGTCGACCGCGAGGTGCCACAGTCGGCTGCCGATGCCGTCCGAGACATCAAGTCGCCCGGTGTTGCTCGTATCGAGGCCATCTCGTCCGTCATCACCACGACCGACCGCATCTTCATCTTCCTGAGCGTCTTCCTCGTTGCCTACGCCTACGGCCTCGATGGAACCGTTCGATACGTCTACCAGCCCTATGCCACCTCCTCCTTTGCCAGCCAGTCGCTCGTGTCCACCATCGCCACCCTCCGTGCCGTCATTGCGGCCGCTGCCCAGCCCACCTCTGCCAAGATTGCTGATGTCTTTGGCCGTGTCGAGCTCATCTTCCTGTCCGTCTTCTTCTACGTCCTGGGAACCCTCATCGAGGCCGTCTCTTCCAATATCTCCCAATTCGCCGCCGGTGCCGTCCTCTACCAGGTCGGATACACCATGATCATCTTGCTCCTCGAGGTCATCATTGCTGATATCACCTCCACCCGCGCCCGTCTCTTCTTCAGCTACATCCCTGCCCTGCCCTTCATCATCAACACCTGGGTCAGCGGCAACATCACCCAGGCCGTTCTCGGTGTCACCACCTGGCACTGGGGTGTGGGCATGTGGTGCATCATCTACCCCGTCTGCGCCATGCCTCTCCTCACATGCCTGACCGTCATTTCCCGCCGCGCCAAGAAGCAGGGTCTTCTCGACAGCTACACCAGCTCGTTCCAACAGCTCGGTACCCGCAACTTTGCCATTGAGCTCTTTTGGCTTCTGGATGTCATTGGCGTGATTCTGATGATTGCCGTCTTTTCTCTCATCCTCGTTCCCTTGACCATTGCCGGTGGTTTCTCCAATCATTGGAAGAGCGCCCACATCATTGCTCCCCTCGTCGTCGGCTTCGTCTGCATCCCCGTCTTCATCGTCTGGGAGCTCCGCGCGCCTCACCCTCTGGTCCCCTTCACTCTGATGAAGGACCGTGCCATCTGGGCTCCCATGGGTATCGCTGTCCTGCTCAACTTTGCCTGGACCATGCAGGGTGACTACCTGTACACCGTTCTTATCGTGGCCTTCGACTTCAGCATCACCACCGCGACCCGAATCGTCTCGCTCTACTCCTTCTCCAGTGTCATTATTGGAACCCTCCTTGGTCTTATTGTCTACAAGGTTCGCCGTCTCAAAGTCTTCATCGTTTGTGGTACCACCCTCTTCCTGGTTGCCTTTGGTCTTCTCATCCGCTACCGTGGAGACCCGACTTCTAGCGGCCGATCCGGTGTCATCGGTGCCCAGGTCCTTCTTGGTATTGCCGGCGGTATGTTCCCGTACCCTGCCCAGGCCTCTCTTCAATCCGTCCTGGAGCACGAGCACCTGGCCGTCATGACTGGTGTTTACCTTGCCACTTACAACGTTGGTTCCGCCCTCGGAAACTCCGTCTCCGGAGCCATCTGGACTCAGGTCCTGCCTTCCACCCTGGCAAAGAACCTTGCCGGCATCAACGAGACACTGGCTGTCTCTACCTTTGCTGACCCTTTCACTGCCGCCATTCAATGGCCCATTGGTACCCCTGAGCGTACGGCCCTCGTCGAGTCCTACCAGCATGTGCAGCGTCTCCTGACCATCACTGGTATCTGTATCTGTGTTCCGCTCATTGCCTTCTCCGTCTGCCTCCGCAACCCCAAGCTCAACGACCAGCAGACTTTGGCTGAGGGAGAGAAGTCTGACAGCGAGCAGTCTACACGCGTTTAGATTACAAGTGCAGGTTCACTGGACTTACGGTTATAATGGACAAATCGTTTATATAATGCCCTAATAGAATACCCGTTGCATTAATTTTGTTGCCTACATCCATTAATCACATTTTTCCATGTGTGGAGTATAACAATAAATACGTCCTTTTTAGAATGTGCCGTTACCCAGGTTTGGCAACTATCTCATTTGGGTTGTGCATTCCATGGCGTCCATTTTCGGCGCAGCCTCCCACAACCACTCACGTATGCTAGCATATTTCATGATAGCTCTAGAGTCATGGGACCAAACCCGTCTCACCAAATCTCCTACCCCCGAGGATGTCCCTGGATGATCCAGGATTTGCTGGTTGACTCTCACTAGCTGACTACTATCCACTACCCTCTTTAATCTGCGCTCACGCATCAAGAGGTTCTCATATCCCTTCTCGTTAGATATTTCATTGTCTCAAAAAGACCTGATTGTTTAAGCAACAACAGGGAAGGTAGACTTGGACTTGGCCTTGGCAGCCGCAACAGGGCCGTGAACACCATGCTGCGAAGGAAGTCCTTCGATACGGTGGGTCTTGTTGAGGTTCTTGACAACGACGAACTGGAAGCAAGTGGCCGAGCCCTGTCGAGAGGCGATGGTGGACCAGGCCAGAAAGAGCTCCCAGATGCGGTACCAGCGCTCGCCGTACTTGGCCCTGACGGTGTCGGCGTTTCCGAGCCAGTTGCGGTACCAGCGCCAAAGAGTGCCACTGTAGTGAACACCGACGGTGTCGACACTGCGATGGTTGTTAGCACTCTATGCACAAAAAGAAAAGAAAAAGAAGGAGGGGGTGGAGGGAGGGTGGGTATTTCTGAGGATGCTCTATTAGGTGGGGTTACTTGCCTCTTAACTTCAAATCCGGCACTCTCAAGGCACATGACATAGTACGAAAGGGGCGTAGAGGCATCGGCGCCGGGGAAGATGTACTTGTTCAGGTACAGACCCCAAACAAAGTCCTCGTATTGCCAGGCGCGGCGAAGGCCGGAGAGCTGAACGTACATGGAACCGTCATCCTCGAGCATGTCGTAACACTGGCGGAAGAAGTTTGTGAGCTTGCGGATACCAACGTGCTCGCCCATTTCCAGCTGGGAAATCTTGCTGAACTTTTGCTTGGGGATATCACGGTAGTCGGAGCAGAGAATCTTGCTCTGGTCCTCGGGGACACCGGAGCGACGGAGGCCGTCGTTGCCCCAGGCGGCTTGGTTGCGGGCAATGGTGACACCAGTGACCTTGGAACCGTAGTTGACGGAGGCGAATCGGGCCAGGGAGCCCCAGCCGCAACCAATGTCGAGAAGACTTTCGCCTTCCTTGAGGTTCAGCTTCTCGCAGACCAGGGCCATCTTGTTGTCCTGCATCTCCTCGAGGGTCTCCTCGCGGGAGGGGTCGGAGATGACGCCGCTGGTGTAGACCATGCGAGGACCCAGGAAGTAGCTGTAGTGGTCATTACCGGTGTCATAGGTAGGGCGGATCTGGTCTTCATCCTGCTGGCGGGTGTGGAAGAGGACGCTGGGGCCGAATCCCGACAGAATGAACTTGAAGAGGGGCCAGGTGAATGCCCAGGTGGCCCAGTCGTGGCGGTACTCCAGAATGTCGAGGCAGTCTCCGTTCAGGTCCAGCTCGCCGTCGAGGTACTTGTCAATGAAGGTCTGCATGGGGATCTTGCTGTTGCCGCTGTACTGCGCGCGGTCCGCGGCGCTCTTGAACTTGAGGTACTCCTCAATGGGCCGGTTGGGAAACTTGATGGCCTTGGACTCCGTGGCGGGGGAGACGCGGGAGGATACGAACCAGAAGGAGACGAGGATGGGGAAGAAGAAGATGGGGATGAAGAACAAGGTGGTCCAGAAGCCGCCGCCGAGCCAGCGGGCGAGGAAGGTCGGGACACCTAGCAAAAGGCCGCCGAGGAGGAGGTTTGAAAAGGACTCATTTCCCGGGCCGTCAAACGGGAGGGGAGGGTTGGGAATTGAGGCAGCCTGGCAAATGGTGCAGAGTCAGTTTCTGAGTCCATTTCGACAATACAATAAGAATATTGAAGAAGAAAAGAAAAAATAAAAGAGAAAAAAATCAGATGCCCAGTCAATTGGGGGCATCCCGTGTCAATCAATTGCTCACATTTGTTGTCGTGAAGCCGCTATCTGTGGCGGCAAACTTGGACGGCTGGGCAGGCGGTGTATCGATGAATTTGATATCACCCTCTAGCTGCTCACCGTCTTTCTTGGGGGGAGCCATGGCTGCGGATTTTGGTAGGGGAAGGGGGAAAATCCGATAAAGAACCAATTGTTGGTTCAGCTGGGCAATTGGCAATAATTAAATAAGGACCTCGAACAGGACACCTAACTCGAATGCAGTTTCTCTTCGAATCAGAAAACCGGATGGCTAGCTAGGCGCCTGCATTCTTTTCCCCAACCCCTCGCGTACTTGGCGGCTCCAGTCCAGGGGAGGGGGGGGGGTCTAGGTCGAGTTATTTGTGTAGCAGCTTGAATTGCGCGCACAAAATTTGCATTACTTTTTCACGGTGAAATCTACGTCATCCCCCGCACAGCAAAGATTTGGGAGTTGTGGGCGCCCAATTGACGAATCACGTCTTCTGAATGACGTGGGTTTTCTGGGCTCGATTTCGCCCTCTGTGAGGGGTCAGGAGAGATGCCACAAGCGGACTAGTATGCGTGTGTGCCTTTGGCTATGAGACGAGACAAGCAGCAGACAGAGACAAAGAGACAGACAGAGACAGAGAGACAGACAGACAGACAGACAGACAGAAAAAAAAAGATCGCCCAAATGACTTTTTAACCCAACATGTGGTTTCACACTTTGACCGTCTGCGCAAGACCAAGTGCATAAAATACTGTGTGCAATTGCCCGCTACAGTGATACCCCCCAATCTAACATGTGTCCTCTGTAAGGAGTTAGGTACAGGGGAGAGGGGGAGTTGGCACGGGTGATCTTCCACGCGACGGCGGCAGCGGCCCCGCCTTTATCGCCTTCGGGGAGCTTACGCGGGTGCTGCAGCGGGCGCTTTGACTGCCGACAACAGCACAGTAGCATCTTGAATGCCCTCGCATCAAAGCACCCGTGGCTCGAGAAGAATGAAACCACTGAAACAAATTTTAATTTCGGCCGTGAGAATAAAACAACAAGATGATTGATGCCGTTGCGCTGGGCCGGAGAATAAAAGGGACCACGAAAGTAGGGTAGAGGGAGAGAACCTTCCTTCACTCATCTTCTTACGGTTTTCCGTGTGCAACCTAGCCAGCTGGACTTGGGTAGTTCAGCACCTTAACTTGGTACATTTCCATTCTAGGTTTGAACCATTCGAACCACCTCCTCCCCCCTCAGCAAACCGAGATCAATGGATACCGTCAACCTCGTCAAGAGCAACCTCTCAATGATGCAGTCCCATTGTCTGTCTCGCCCAGAGCGGGTCTCCAAGATCGCCCGCAGTCTGCTGCGCCCCTTCAACCAACTGATACCCCAGCATCATGCCAAAGAGGTGTCAGTCGACTTTGAAATCACGGGCCCATCCACTATTATCCTCGACAATAGACGGGCTTCGGACTCGAAGCTATCCGGAACGCTGCAGCTCAATGTACTCAAAGACGTTGCCGAAATCCACGGCTTCAGCGCGGCGCTCCATGTGCACATCAAGTACAAGCGGCCGTTTCGGAAAGGGTGCTCGGAATGCAAGCACAAACAAGTCGAGCTCAAGAGTTGGCAGCTCGTCAGCAAGGAGACGTGGTTCCAACAGGGCAGCCATGCGTTTCCCTTCAGTGTCGACATACCGAGCAACTCTAAAGCCTCCGTACACACGCCCATCGTTTCAATATACTATGAAATGAAGGCCGAAGTGACGTGCAGACGGAAGATTATGGAAACGAAATCCAGGGACGGCTTCAAAGTCATGACTTTTAAGCGCACCATCCCAGTCAGACGCCGCCTCTCCATCCCAGACTCTCTTCTTTCTTGCACCAAGAGCTCGCCCTCGACAGGAATCGAGGTAGAGTGTCGCTACAACTCAATCATCAACCCTCTCGAAATCAACAAGATAGGTCTTAGCTTCAACCATTTACGGAGCAATCCTCACCGGGGCCGTGATTCGGTGGTTTGGTGCCTGCAGAAGGGTTCATGGAGACTAAAGGAGCACATCGGCACGGCCGTGGAGCCCTGCCAGACCCATTCCATTGATCGGATTTCGGGGAGAGATCGAACACAGTCACAGACCCGGGTGCTTGCCGGCAAGGACTTTTACGGTGGTTGGGAGATGGACATGTACAACGGAACAGGGGAGATGGAAATCAGCATTGCCCTGGGCCCGAAGCCGGCCAGCCATTACGATTTATTCACTCGCGACTCTTATGGGGATGGAGACGTCAAAGTCTCCCATTACATAGCCGTCGAGCTCGTCTTCATTGCAGAAATCCTTCGAGATGGGAACCCGATTGACGCGACTCGCACTAGGGCCATGAGAATGCTGTGCACCGAATTTCGCGTTGCCATCGCCGAGCCCACGTCAGAAAAGGCAAATTGGATACATGAAATACTCCCTTCTTATGAGGATCTGTGGCCTAGTCCTCCGATATATATAGAAGAGGATGAGAAGTTGGGGGAGAATGCAAGGTACTGAGGCGGACCTATCACATTGAAGAAAAAAAAAAAACATTAACCATCCCCAAGAGTCGCTCGTTTAGTACAGACTCAACGTGAGAATTTAATCTAAATTTTAATTCAGTCTTCATGTCAACCAACGTATGCTTGATTCGTGAATTGCGACGAAAACCATGCAAATGAATGACCCAAGAGGACGCACTTGCCGGTATACGCACAAGAGATATTCAAATCTTCCGCAACCGACCTCCAGCTTCCCCGAATGCTTTCCTTATTTCGTCAGATAGACAGACTTGGCATCAGCAGTCGGTTGATTTGCAAGGTGGGGGAATTTGGGGCCCTTCGGTAACACATGCCGGTGCCCTGTTCTGGAAATTTAGCGCAGTTGGAATGGGAGAAAGGCAAGCGCACCCGACGTTAGCGTACCGCACGCATCGCACTTGGCATATCGTGTATGCGTTGCCATCGCAGGCAAGCTACCCCGGAATTTGGTTCTGTATTTATATGTGGCTAAGATGCATTATTGCGCTATCGATAACGACGTAATTCTACAACCTTGAAATTGTGGGGGGGAATCAACCATGAATCAAACAGCAAACACAACCAATCTGTTCAATGTTAGCGGCATCATTGCTGTCGTCACTGTTGGTGGTAGCGGTATGTCCAGATCAAAATGTGCTCCGCAAGGCCGAAGCATGGTGTCTAATCTTTATTTGAACTCCGAGACTAATTGAATCAATCATAGGTTTGGGCCTTTCTATGACGCGTGCTTTGGCAGTGAATGGAGCCAGGCGGGTCTACATCATTGGAAGGAGAAAGGAAGTGCTGGAGGCTGCTGCCAAAGACATTGTAAGTGAGATTGGTTGAAAGAATAATGGACATTTTTTAATCCATGCACAGGGTTTAGACAGCGTCATCCCAATCTAGTGCGATGTGACGAATAGAGAAAACCTCAAAGAAGCGACATCATTTATTGAAAAAGATGTGGGGTATATAAAAATCTCCTTGTCGCAAACTCGGGTATTCTCGGCCCTTCCGAACTTGTCGCCCCAGGTGTAAGTAAATTTGCTCACCTGCAGGAGACATTGTTGAATATTCCTATGGAAGACTTTACAAATGCCTTCCATTTGAATTGCACGGCAGTCTTTTATACGGCGATTGCATTTCTGCATCTGCTAGACAAGGGTAATAAACAATCAGATTACCAAGGTGGAAGGAGCCAAATCATCGCGACAAGTAGCAGTGGGGGCTTCAATAGGAAAGTCACCTCAGGGTGGGCATATGAAACAAGTAAGGCTGCGACAGCATTGATCATGAAAACCTTGGCCACGTATCTCGTGCCGTACAAGATCCGCGCCAATGTTTTGTGTCCAGGATGTGAATATTTCTCTACGTATTGAGCTCTCCAAAGATACTAACAAGGGCCCAACTAGTGTTTCTTACAGATCTTACGTCGGACTTTTAATCAATGGAGAGAGCCCAACAGAAGAAGGGGCGTATGTTATGGACGTTATCCCAGCTGAGCGTGCAGGTCTACCCGAGGACATTATGGGCCCACTATTGTACATGGCATCGCGAGCAGGAGCTTATTGCAACGGCAATTGCGTACTCACCGACGGCGGACGTCTTAGTGTGATGCCAGCCACATATTGATCGATTATACAAGGGTTTTTTTGGGTTTGGTTTTGTTTTGCATAGAATTCTTTTTAGTCTGCATCTATGATGACCAGCACAGACCAACTAACTAGATGTGCAAGACTTGCTATTCCTCGATTGTAACCTCTACAACCCAAGGGATATTTAATGCATGAAATAGGCTCGAGAGACACATCCCAACGGTTGATGCGTTGTGTAGAAATATGTGCATATTGATCCACAGATCATCAACACCCCCGGCCTACAAAGGGACCTTCACCGCCCCGTTGCAAGCGACTGGTGGCACCTGACTCAGCATTGGCTACTAGGCGATGTAAGGGGGAAAATGTCCACATTGACGGTGTACTGTGTTCACTAGAACAACATTGCACATATAATTGGACCTTGAAAATCATGCCTATTGTCAACGTCGCATAACTCGTCGTTGTAGCGACGATTGGACCACTTGTCAAGCAGGGGCTCAACAAATTGCATCCTCCTCCTCTAAACGGGGCGCAAGGTGTTGGTTGCATAATTCAATTCGAGGCCAGTCTGACTCACTTGGCGCGCCATAAATGGCGTTGATGGACGCTAAGAAACACGCCAACTAAATCATTTCAGATTCTCTCCTTTTTCCTTTGACTTTCATCGCATTTTTATTACACATAATGTCTCTGGAGACGCTGCCAAAGGAGCTACAGTGCTCCATCATTCGCCTTCTCGACCCCATTGGCCTAATTTCAATCAGCCAAACCAGCACCTACTTTCGCCAACTCGTCAACCCCAAGAAAAAGCACTTTGTAGAGCGACTACTCGCCCTCGAAAGCTTAGTCGATTACGGTGGACCCAGCCTCATCTTTCGGTCTCGAGACAACAAACTGAATCCTCCTTGGTCCAACCCCGAATGGGAGAAGATACGTTGGGCCTGCGCCGATTGTCTCCGCCTTCTCTCGCACACCCATTTTAATAACCACTCCATACTCAGACTTCGCTATCGGAAGCCTATACCAGACTCTTCTGCCTCTCACTTGGTTTCATCATGGGAGCCTGTTGACTATATGAGCCCCTCAGAAAGGCGCCAGCAGAAGCGTAATGCTCATGCCACAGCCCAGAATGAGAAGATGTTGCGCCAGCGATATTTTTTCTGCGTCGCGGCTGATCTATTAACATCAGACCCGGGTGATTTTCAGAAATCTGGCGTAGGATCTTTTCAGAACATGAGTAGGGCTGAAATTATCCGTATGGATAGTTCACTGAAGAGCCAGGCCGTTGACGAAGATGCGCGGGCCATTGAGCTGGAGCATTGCGGCAAGAGGCGCCAATTTCGTAGGTGCAATGAGTGCCGGTATTTACGGGGCGAAATGAGGTCGTCGACTAGACCGATGGGTACCCAAAATTTCCCCGTCATGCCCAGTCGGCAGTATTTGTTTGTCACAGGCTTGGATCGCTGGTTTCCAGGATTCACCGCGTACCTGGAACGTAAGAGGCCGACATTTGACGGTTCCGTGCCCTTGGACAGTGTGAAATGCTTTGACAGTCTCTGGTCCAATTTTTGGGCCATGTATATGGTGCGCTGCCCCGGTTGCGCTTGCTGGAAGGAACTGCGAGATTTTCGACTTGGCGGGATTCATCACCGCTGGACACCCAGCCTTAACGCCCAGTGGCAAAGCGGGACCTGGGATGAGAAACAGATGACTGATGAACTATTGAGCGAATCGCGTTGCAACTCTTGCTTTGAACGGGCCAACGGCCGCCAGGAACTCGTTGCCGTGTTACAAGGTTGGATTTTGCGACTGATTGACGTGCAGCTGCTTCTTCTCTCCTGGCGGCTGTTGGGCGGTTTCAAAACCTTGACGCTCATGTGGCTAAAAAGCCTGCCGGATAAGTACAGGCTGGAAATTAAACACATGGCGAGACACACTCCCTGCATGAGCAAAGATGATGATTACAGGCTCAACTATACCGACGTGGCCATGCTGAAGCTTCGTCAGAATGAATGGTTGGGCATGTGGAAACAGTTGAGGGAAAGCCACGAGCTCCACCCAAGTTTGAAAAACATGGATGGCTGGTGTGACTATTGGACAAAGACGTTTGAAACTTGGGAGTTTCTCTGGAGATGGTGGATGTGGTGCAAAGTAGAGGTAAATGAGGATCCTGATATCTTGGCGGACTGGGCGTTTGAGACGGGCAGCGCTGCAATTACTTCATTTTCAGGCACAGTAGACCGGTAGCACATAATTTGGTAGGCAAAGACGAACAGCTCAAAGCTAAATCTGAGAATAGAAATGAAGTTGGGAATGATAGTCAATGAAGCTGGGGTCTGAGCGATTGTGACTGTCGTATTCTAACTAATACTCATACCAATATAATGAGGTGGCCAGAGGATGAATCAAAATTTATACATGGCAGATCAGCCTTCCCTGGAGCCAGCCTGAGGCCTTCATAAGTTGGTTCAAATTCCCTAGTCTGCTTGACAACTTTGCCGGAAAGTAATACATGTCCGCATCGCCGATAGGTACCCGGATTTCCATTTTCGCCTTGTAGGAGAATGCCTCGCATTTCAGACGCGATATTCCACTTGTCTTTCAGCGACATTGGGGTTTGAAGGTCGAAAAGCGGAATAACAAAGAGACGCTCAGCACCAATCACATCAGGGGAATCGATCCACACTCGTGCGGCATGCTCCATACCGTCGCCCTCCAGCTGAGGGTTTTCTGTGTCCCCTTTCAGCTTGACAGGATTGAGGATGCAGCGAATACGCAATGGCCCCGTCATTGTCATGGAACGGTCCTCCCACCTCTCTTCGTGAATGCTCACCTCGGCGATGGTGGCAAGCGGAATGATGTCATACCCTTCGTAAGAATCTATTTTCTGTGTCTTTACTGGGTTGTTTACAGATACCCAGGACCACGAGGGCGCAAGGTGATTCCGGTGAGAGTCTTGTGGTTGTGGTTTTCCAACATGCCAGGCGAGTTGGATCTCCAGCTTGTACGGGTGCCACATGCCGGCGCAGTACTTGAGGTTTAACCGATTGCGCATATGTTCTGCCATGCCAGACATGGCAATTAACCTGTCTCCAAGAAAGCTGAGGCCACAGGAAGAGTAGGCGTTCACGATTTTTGCCCATTGGCTCAAGCCTTTGTCAAGTGTCTTTGGCACAGTTGAGAACTGGGAGCGGTGCTTGGGTCCGATCTTCTCATGGACATGCGGCCTCGCCCAAATGTTTGTGCCTTTGGGCATCGATTCGCAAGCAGTGAGCCCCTTGCAGTCCCATATAACTTGGTCAGATGCGAAGTGAATTATGCGACCGGAAAGAATACGTTCCTGCACAACCCAGCAACGTCGATTCAGGGGAGCATCATCAACCTCCTGAGTGAAATAAGTTTCGTCAACGAAGCGGAATTGTCCCTTCAATGGGCCATTGTCAATCTCCAACACGTTATCTGCTACTAGTCCGAGATTTCTTTCTTTAAAAAACCCCTTGTGACTATCCTTGGAGTTGCTGGCAGCGATGTTGCAGAGTGCATACTGGTAAACTTTGATCATCGACAGCGCTTCCTTTCTCCAATCTTCATCCGAGTCCTGGATAATGCACAGAGAGTCGATCCAAATATATTTAAGACCGAGACCTCGAAGCACCAGTATTGCATCCTGAAAGTTCCTTGGCAGCTTCGAAAAGGGAATGTCGTCCTTGAAAGAAGCAAGCGTGTCAGCTTCTAACCTCAGGATTACGGCGCCACCCCAACAATGACTGAGGCTTGCATAAGGCTCAGACACGCTAATTTGAGAGGATTCAACTAGTTTCAGGCTATCTTGTTGCACTTCTATAAGTCTGGTTGGACGCCATTCTTCTGTTGGTGTTGTAGCCGAGCATGTCTTGTGATGAGCGAGGCATTCATCAAGCCAGCCTTTTACCAGTTCAAGTGTTTCCTTTGAGCTAGTGTTGGAGCTGTCAACAATTGCTTCCTCTGAAGCAAACCTAGTCAGCAAAATATATTTGGATTCAAAAATAGAGATTTATACCCTTGGCCGTAATTCTCTCCAAGCAAGCTGGCTGTATACCGAGCTTCATTCCATCCATAACCACCGAATTTCGTAGGAGAATGCCCAATTTCTTTTCATCTGTTGGCACTGAAAGGAGGTATCTCACTTGCATCTGATTTTCTCCTTGAAACCTGGGGGAATTGGACTTCTCTTGTGCTGTTATGAACTGGCGCAATATGCCACGACAGCCGTAGCAGTGATCTGCCTTCTGTTCAAGCCCGGAAAGGGTGACGGGATATTCATATAGGGATTGCCAATGTTCCCCTTGCCAAGTGTTTTGGACAAGCGTCAAAGGTTGACTGAAAACAGCGCTGCAATCACTACACACCATGGTGGCAGATATTTCGGGTTTGGGGATATCTATCGGAGGGGAAACAACAGACCTTTCTGAAGAATCAAATTTAGTGCATTTACCAATTCAGCCACCCTTACGTCCGCCGGCCTAACCCAAATGACTGGTAAGTTGCTTTGGAAGCAGCAGAAAACGCACCTTTTGGAGCCAGGCTGTAAGGAATAGAGCTATTAGCAGCTAGGTTGTTGGAAGCTGTGAGGAACCGAGCTATTAGAAGCTACAAGGAGCTAGGCTATTGGAAGCAGCAGAAAACACACCTATTAGAGCCGGGCTATGAGGAGCTAGGTTATTGGAAGCTATGAGAAATCGGGCTATTGGAAGCTGGGTTATTAAAAGTAAGGCTATTAGAGGGGATCTGCAGATTTCCCTCCGCGGGGGCTTTTGCCTCCGGCGGAATAACCCCAGTCCGTCAACCGCGGCCCAAAAAAACAGCCTGGTAAAGGAGTAGCAAAAAGGACCAATTGCCACTGGGAATTTTAAGGTTTTGCTTATGTCAACACCATGGACCTCCCATTAGAAGAAGCAAATCCGGAAGGCGGTCATATACTGTCGTATTCACCACCTTCTATCGGCTTTGCTTAATAATACCCTCACCGATGATTGGGTTGGGTGTCTCCTGCGGAAAACGTGCTGGGGGTAAAATATGGAGCAAGCCCCCAACTTCTAAACGCAAAAGTGAGAAAGTTCCGCTTGGGCTGAGGTGTCCTAAAATGGAATGGAACCTTGGGACGGGGATTAGATTGGCGTCAGAAAGATCACAGATCCGGTTGGGATAAAATCCAGATCTGCTAATGCCACGAGCAGGGGTGAAAGAGCCAAATGTTCAAGTTACTCATGCTCACAAAAACAATCCACGCATAAACTATAGTCTGAAATATAAGGTTTAAAATCCCTTAAACGAAAATCAATCGACTGTGGCTTTAGCTTGCCCGAAATGCTCGAGTCTTCTGAGCTAATAGAGATGGAATTTGGAAGGGAAGAGTACCAGATCGATACTGCCTTGGAGGCCGCCGGGATGCCGGCGAATTCTCCCATTTGTAAATCATTATACAGCCGATCAGTGAATCAAAGAACTCTCTGGAGATGTATCTCTGGAACTGTTAGGTTAGCCCCTGTGGCAGCTCTTACACTGACTGGTTGTAACACGAACAACCCGCGATCCAATAGAACGGGCGTATAAGCGAACCAAAACTCAAGGCACACCACTAGAGTACTCCGGGATACAAGATTCAGGCATTGAGAAAGCAGTGATTGTGATTTACTGGGATCTGGCGGGAGTTCGCGGCTAGGGAGGGCTCCAACAGCGGAGACCTTTCTTCTAGATATAAACTTCTCTTACCCAAAGATACGCTAGCGTTGGGAAATAAACATAAAGAAAATCACAAAAGCCTTTAATTGTCTTTAGATAAATCATTTTTCAGATACAAATTATTTGCCCCTGTCGATCAAACGACCCTCCCTTGTGTCCCCACCATGCACCTGAGACTGCATTCTGATTTGTACCTGTCCACCCTCAATCTTGGCCTTGATGAACAGGTCCAGGCCATGATGAGTACTACCATCACATGGAGTGGAAGGAATATCTTGTCGGAGTACGCCTTCCAGTTCTAGGAGGCGAAGAAGCGCGATATAAATGACTTGGGCATCCCAGATGACTGGACGGAGGAGATGAAGGAAGCCCATGCTTCTTACAAGAAGAAAGTTTTTGATCTTGAAATGGCCAAAAAGATTCAACATAAATCGGAGACCCTCGCCAAGAATAGTAAACATTTTGATGCGATGACTCAGAAGAGAAATCGCTGGAATGCCCTACTTGATAGTCGCCTGTGGTTTGCGGCTGCCCTTTCGTGAGTATGATTGTACCAAGTCAATAATTCTCTTGTTTCTCAGCTATGCCCCTGTTAATTGGCACCCCATGTGTTACAACCTTGTCGCCGAGGCCTCCGTGGCATCAGGTACATGATTTACAAATGATTGTACCCATGGCGCCAATGAAGAATGTGACTGGAGTGGGTGAGCATTCGCCAGAGGGGGCCAAACTGGAGGTCAATTCACAGGTCGTACTAGATCGTTTGTTCGCTATTTCCAGTTCATAGCAATTGTCTTGTACTAACGTTTGGTGTTGGACACAGAGCTGCTCTTGGTAGACTGAATTTCATGGCCATGTACCCCAATGCATTTGATGCACCTGGTACCTGGGGCCATCTCGACCAAGTAATGTCTAATTTGAACTCTGCAAAGCTTGCATGGGAGAAAATTGGCATTCAACGGCGCAGTAAGTCAGATTACCGTGTGTTTTAAAGTAGCAAGGGAAACACATGGAACCACGTGCTGACAGTCGATTGTGAAAAAATCAGAAATGGCAAAAATAGACGAGGTTCAGGCAATCAGGGAGTCTAGGAACATGGGAGGTATTGGATCATCCTAGCAAGAGTACCGAAGCTGTACTACCTTAATGATGCGGGCCATTGGTGATACCCATGCGACCTTGATCAAGATCAGATCACACATCACATACCACATTGGAAAATTTAAGACTTAGTCGTGAATAAAACTTCCCTTTTGTCCCAAAGCCTCCTATCACTTGAGTTTTATGAGTACTGTGTTCCTCTCCTGAAGCTCTTGGGAGCTCATGATGAACCTACTTGAGGTAGACGCCAGTGTGATTGCATAGAATTTTCATAAGAAACATATTGTGCTCACTGCTTATAAATATTTGGAATCCTCGTTGGTCCAAGTCTAAATACCACTGATATGTAATAAATAAAACTGCGGTGGATGTTCTGCCCACCTCAGGACCATTCGCAAATTTTACCAGTTTTACTAATAGCTTTGAGCATATTTATTTCTAAATAAAGAAACTCGATATAAATCTTATATTTTCTCTGCAAATTCGTTGTAATGGATCTATCTCGTTATTTACTAATTTACTTCCATGAAAATAGTTGGCCAACATTCATATTAGTGGGACAACTCCAAATACTCTCCAAACACTCCCATGTATTTCAGACCAATCACGCTTGTCGGCTTTCGGCAGACCAGAATGGTAGACCAGCCTGGCTCCGTAAAACTCCGTAGAGTGCGGCCCCATCGAGGTTCTGGCCGCCGTAAGCTTTTGCACTTAGCATGTTGTTGGTAGCAATGTCCAATGCCGGCATTCTGACGTCTAATCCTTGCGCAATGCGCAATGCGTGCTTGGCGTCCTTGATGGTGTTCGACACAGCGAAACCAGCTTGGCCTTCTTTGGGTGCGTAGGCTCCGGTTGTCATTCGGCGGGAATAGCCCCCTAGCACTGGTCCAAAGTTTTCAAAAATGATCTCTTCCATGACCCTGGTTCCAACTCCGTTCTTCTCAGCGAGCACCTGCGCCTCTGCGATAGCCTCCAAAAATACTACAAGAAGCACATTCCTGAAAACCAAATTATTAATAAACTGGATTGGGACCTGGGTCTCCTCACGCACTCACCCTGTGACTTTCAGAAGGGCGGAATCTTTTGGATTGTCTCCCATGTTCACCACCTTGCGACCCATAACACCAACTATCAGAGGTTCTAGCCTCTGAATTGCAGCCTGATCGCCCGCCATCGCAAAAAGTAGACGTCCGGCTTCGGCAACACTGTTTGCTCCAAAGACTGGAGCTGCCACAAAGCACGCTCCTGCCACTTGAAGCATAGCCGAGACGTCCACTGCCGTATCGGGGTGTGTTGTTGAGCAGTCAATGACAGTCTTTCCGCTCAGATCAACACCTGAATCTAGAATTTGCTTGATCAAACCCTTCAGAACATCGTCGGTTGATACCTGGGAAATTATAAATAACCATAAGGCTCAACCGAATTTTTTTATACACACCATTAAAAATATATCATCACATTCTCGCGCCAGGTCAACAAGTCCGTCCTTAGCTTCTGCCCCTTCTTGAGAAAGGGCTGCGCCCTTTGAAAGCGTGCGGTTCGAGTACGCCAAGGATTGGCCATCAGACTTGAGTTTATTTTGGAGGTTAAGAGCCATGAAGAAGCCCATTGAACCTAAGCCATACTATTGAAAAAGGAAAGATTAGCAAATCATTGGTAGCCCACACAAGTGATAGCTCTTACCCAACCAATCTTTCTGGTATCCATTGTGTCCCCCATGTTTGTTGTATTGTAATATTGATGGTCAATTTATTGCAGATTAAATCTTATGTCTGGTTCCAAGATGTTTGATTTATACATTTCAAATTTTACGCCATTAGAGAGGTTGATTCACCCAGACTCGGCCAACCCATCCGATGTCGGCCACTGCAATCATTGAGCAGACTGACCAGCCCCGTATCTAGATCCCACGGCTAGTTTACGAACTCCATTCATATCTCAAATACATGGCAAAGGTCGTGACAGTCCAAAAATTACCCCTCGGAGCTATTGTCCGAAAGGCGTCCCGAAAAATGGTAGTGGGAGCACTGGGACGGCGGGGCCAGAGCTTAAACGATATCATGATACAAGGCTACAATTAAGTGGGACTTGGGGTAGAACCGCGAATCGGGATGAGGCCGCTATCTTCTGTGGGAGTCGGGATCAAGACCCGATATTGACTTCTCGGCGACTGAAAAAGATTGACTCAAATAACCAGGAGCAATCAGACTCCGTAGATAGCACAGGCTTTTCGACCAAAAATAAAAGTTCGGCAATTTTTTCCGCCAGAGCTAAGAGTGATTGAAAGAGAAAGATGACTCCCCCTAACCATCGGCAATGGTTCCGATATGAATGAAAGTAATTAATTCCTCTGCCGCCTCCCAAAAGCTCTCCCAGAAACTCTATCACACACACAGATCTTATCGCAGAGAAAGCTGCTCTCCCCGGGCCAAAGAAAAGAGTTCGGCTTCTCTCCTACTCGTCAACAATTACTGCCGGAAAGCACCGCAATGTTTGTCAACAAGTTCTCCAAAATCTAGCTGGAGTGACTGGTTGTTCTTGGCAATGACAAGCATAGACTTTGTTTCCCGGGCGTATTTGGGCCATGTGAAGCCCTTTCCATTTTCGGGGTCGGATAAGGGGTTTTGGAGGAAATGTAACCAGAGTGCTGAAACTGTTGTCAATTTTGTTTCCCCAGATATGATTGACATAAAAGATTATTCATCATGAAACCATACCTTGCATATCTCGTGAAACCCGTTGCTCGAGATCAGTAGAGCTGCCGTTGAAATATGAATGTGTCCCAAACACCATTGGCATTTCGGCTAGAATTTGTAGTCGTAAGCAATGCTCAACAAGATAATGAGTCAACAGTTGCTTTAAAACTTACCACTATGAGCGGCTCCAATGAATGGAATAGGGGAGATATTAGTAAAGTTCCCTTCATAATGATACCGATACGTGATATAACCATTGTCTACACGGTTACTGGAAAATGGTTAGCGCTTAAACGTAAATTTAATTAACATAGACAAATCGGCGAAGTACTTTATTTCCACCATGTCCGGGCAGTTTATGGCATCGTATCCCACTTGATATTGTTCTCGAGTCATGCGTGGTATTGAGTAGTCCAAGACCACGCCATACGCCGCAGCCTCTTCGCTATTAGCTCCACACAGCATCGGCTGTCAAGCTTGTTAATTTGGGCTTCTAGTTTACCGCACCTGTATTAAATCACCTACAATATTTGCAACTTTCCCGTTCAAAATTCTGTCACTCATGTTTGAGTATATTGTTTTGTTGTCTGCTGAAGGCACAAAGTTGAATCGGAACGCGGCCATGTACTGGCTGAGTGCAGATGGATTGACTTTTTTCATGCAATGAAACTCTTTTTGTGGGTTCATATGCGAGCAACCCACATACTGAGCAAGGTAGGTAAAGTTCTTCTTGCCGTAGTCCTCGTTGGTGACCGAATGTCCAACACCCGAGTGCGCAATTAGTCCAGTGACAATAGGGTCTTGATAGTAAGTGTAGGGCCAATATGCAACTGATGCACCACCAGCGGACTGGCCCCAGAGCACCATACGAGCAGAATCACCTCTTCCATGGAGGTTATAGAATTAGTAAAACAGTGCCAATGGGTATCGCTCAACAGTGTTGCGAGAGCAACCATGAACTAGTAAGATACGGGCAAGTATAGAATTTACTCACCCGAACTGAGCGATGTTATCACGAACCCATTCGACACTACTATCCGTCAGATCCTTGAATTAGGGGCACTGACGGGGGAAGACAATTCCTTACGCAGATCTCTGATCCATCAAACCGTAGTTTTCTGTTCCAGCTGCAGAATTAGGGTATCCGAAGATGTTCAAACGGTAACTGGCTTCGTTAGCTCAAGAAACATTGGCTATACCGGAGTTTATTTACTTTATGAGAACGACTATGTGGTCCTGTGTGTCTTGAATCCATGGGCCAGGCTCCTCGTATGGGACGTTGGATCCGTCAGTTGAAAATCCACCTCCGGGAAAAAAGATTAGCACGGGCAACTTCTTGCCGGGAGATATATGGAGAGGTGTAAAGACGTGAAGATTCAAGCAGTCTTCGCTTTGTGGAGCATTTCGAACATTGAAAAGATTATATACATCCATATAAATTGCTGGATCTGGTGCTGTAGCCTGGTAGCAATTGTTGCCATGAGAAGTCGCATTGAAGATGCCCTGCATTGTGGCCTTTCGCTTAGGTGGTTCCCATCGCAAGTCTCCAACTGGTGGCTCCGCGTATGGAACCCCCAAAAACTGTCTGACATCTGGGAATGTAGAGTTGATGAAGCCGCTAAGGGTGCCAGAGGAGGTCTTGATTGTCAGAGGCCCTTCAGCTGGGTAAGCTTGCACGGTTCCCGCCTGCCATAAGCAGGCCGCTAAGCTGAAAAGAGAGGTGATCCTGACCCAAGATGTCGTCATGGTATAAACGACATGTGAGGATTTGCCAATGCTGTATTATTTGCCAAAAGAAGAACGAATTGGACTCTATTTATGCTGGCATGAATTTATCTATGTCACTACAAATGGTATATGCTATTTTATCATCAGTAATACGAGATCATGGTTCATTTGACGTCCATGGGGCTTGGCAGGACCGTCCTCGCGTAGGATGAATGGGTTATCAAATTGTATCTTGTAATAACGCTACAGGATACACAATTAAAGGATATCCGACTACGCTTTTGGCTAATGGCCCGAGATACTGAGGGAATTGCATATACGCGGGAGCCTATCAAATGTGTAAATGTCAATCTTGCTGACCGGGTTACTCCAATAAGCTGATCGTGGATTTCATCTTAGAATATGGGGCATGCGACTACGATTAGCTCCTTCTGTGGGCTGGCAGCGCGGCTTTAAACATACCCTTCTGGGCTGCTACAGGCGATTCTGTTTGTAGCACAACCTATCTAGGTCATTGTTGGCGACCCGATGCTCCGTATGTACCCTAACTGCTTCATTTGGTTAGTGTGATGCACGAGGGAGGCACAGTAGATCCGCCTCCTTGGCCTAGGCAATGCACATGGCTAAGATTCCTTACATGTTATAGTTAATACTGTTTCATTCACGGATAAGCTTTTTAGGTTGTATACTGACATTGGAGTAGATAGGTGCATTTTTAAAAGAGAATTGCTAATGGGCATGCCACATATGCTAACGAGCACCCCAAATTATGGCCCAAGAGCATTGATAAGCTCCAGATATCCGATGTCGGCGCCTACAGCTAATTTGCTTGTATTTTCTCACTGAGCTTAAAAAACCCCGACTGTCCATAAAAACACCTTGATTCGTTTCACACTTGCACAGTGTAACCATTACCGTAACCGCGATTGCAATTACGGAAGCTATTTTAATGGCGGTGGCTAAAACTGTGGTGTGGACAAGGCTAACATATTATCCTACTTAAATTTTGATATAAATAGCTGGTGTTGAAAGTAGTTGACTGTCTAGCCATAGTTAGCCACAGTTTGGGGTGCTCGTTAGCATAGGTAGGAGGCTTATTAGCCATTCCCCTTTACAAACCAAGAAGATTGTATGATTTGAACCTATAATACTTCATTGTTTGGGAATCGCATGAACGGTGGTTTAATAGTGAGCAGCACAATGTATTAGGATACCAGATGCATCATTATTATTACGATTGTATCTTCAACCGAGTCACCTCAAAGCTTACCAATAATATATTCCCTTGGCCAATTAGCTACATCGATCTGGACAATATCTACTCGGTTGTTACCAAACATAATTCCCGCTCAAAATATGTGTCAATCACTCGGTTTACTTCGTTCCATTTGACACGCTATCAACCATATTTTTCAACGACACTTTGCATTTTTAACATACTGTCCTATGGCCTCGTCCTTGTTGGCTGAGTCAAATACTTCGACTGATAACCACCGTTGCCTGGGAGAGGTCGATGGTCGTGTCTCCAGGGGGCTTATGCCGGTTGTGTTCCGTCTCCGCTTTTGCTTATTGGTGGGTACATTTCGTATGCTTCCGATATCTGAAGCAGATCAATCCTGGGACCAGGCACGGTGTCCAAGAGTTGGCTAACGGACCTCTTCCATTGGGCGTCTAAATCCTCCTTGAAAAGCGTTTCTGTCAAACCTGACTCTGTTGACGAATCCGCGTACTGTGAGCCAGCGGTTTGGAATGTGTCTAGGCACAATCCGAGGCTTGGGCGATTTGCTTTTTTGACAAATTTCTAGGCACTGCTCCATTTGGGAGCGAGAGTGGCCTAGCACTAGTTTTCGTTAGCAATACTGAGCCCCCCTTTTGCAAATACGGCTGCAAACTCAACAAGATCAGCTGCTAGCTCATCTACTGAAGTGGTAATTCCGTCAGCATATGAAGATCCAATCTTTGACGTTAGCGTGTTGTTGGAAGCACTCGAAGCTCGGACAACCTACCTGCATCACGTTAATACCTCCTGCTTCCATGATTTGTATCCATCCCTTTGCTAGCTCAAATGCGTCGTCCCTTTTTTTTATGTTTTCTCCTGCTCTCCAACCTGCAAAGCGCAAAAGGGTTGCAGCATCAATATCTCCAGATCAATCTATTTTGCGAAGGCCTTGACTTGCTTAGATACTGTACTAATTGTGTAATAGTCATTTTGACCAACTTCACGTTTTCCTAAAGATTTGGCGAAGACGAGGAGGTCTGACATTGCCAACTCTATAACATTAAACCCAGCATCCCGAATTACCTTCATGTTCTTGAGCAAGTCATTGTTTGGGTTTGAGGGCAATCTGCATGTCGTGATGGAAGTTGGAATTGACGAGCCCTGGTATGAGATTGGCATATTGTCGAATCTTTCCTCTTGATTATTGCAGTTCGGCAGTTTTTCTCGACCGTCGGTAGTCGGATTTATGGTGCCAGACTTTACGTCATGTAACTTCAACTGTGTCATTATTATGGTTTTCGTAAGATGAGATGGAGATAAAGCGGGAGTTTTCTTTTTTGAAAGGCGAACGCCCTTTCGGCCTCACATGAAGTAAATATGGAGCAAACTCACTGATATATAATTTTTCAATTGGATAGGTTTTCTAATGACTAAATAGGGCTTGCACCAATGGCGAACCAACGTCGCATTGCAATTCAGGCTGTGAAGACAACCTCTAAAAGTTCAGGATAAGGTTGTCCAGGACGTTGATGAGACGGAAGGAACTGGGACCTGGACATGCCAGTAGGTTATTAGAATGCACATCTCTGCCCCAGAAATCATCAGTGCGCATATGTTTATATGTGCTTCCACAGATCTGTCTCGGCGCATTGCATTCTAAGCAGCCTCTGGTAGTGTTTCAAAGCCAACGAAGATTGACGAGGGCCCTGCATCCGACTTGATTGAAGAATTGCGCAAAACTACATATTTCTGCCTCTTGCTGTCTATTGTTCAAGGACTTGAAATTATCCACCCAAAAAAAAGGAAATGAAGTGGGAGCTTAATTATTCCGAAATCATCCGCATTTGGGAAGCGGGAACTATTGCCAAGGCAGCTCATATGCTCGACGTCTTGGAGCGGGCATGTGCTGAGAATGACCCAAAAGAATTGCTGGCGATGGCAAAATCGCGAGTGACCTCGCACTCAACTTTACTTGGGCTAAGAAGATTGTGCTCAGGGCTGTGGAAGCAGACATGATGATACGGTTAATCAGCTGGAGCCTCGAATTTTACAAATCCTCGTGCTCGACCGAGTTGCCAACTTAATGTATGGAGGGAGAACTGGACTACTTTGGCCGGCGTATGTTTGATCTGAAGGAGGAGCAGCCGACTGAGCCGCAAACGGGTAAACATCCCTTCGAGTGGAAGCCCGCAAAGGGGCAGTGGGACAAGTAGATGGCGGAGATATTAACTAAAGAAAATGGTACGATCTTGATTTGCGATTGGCCATCCCTCGACCCATCGCTCCCGTCCTGGTGCCGCCGCCGATGGGCTCTTGGACCGCCTGCTCGGCTATCCGGTGCCGGGCTGAGACATGGGCCCCCCACCAGCCGCGCACTGGGAGCTCCGGCGAGACTAAAACGCTTTGATGCTTGTAAATATCCCAGTGCACTCTGTAGAGCAGCGAGCGGGTTTAGTAAGCCAGCCCAGCTAGTCCAACAAGCGTGGCGCTCGCGACCGAGTAGACAAGTTGCTAAAAGCCGGAACTTTTGGGAACTTATGTACACTGACTCAGATATTAATAGGGTTCATTAATTTGCCGGGTCGATCGGCATCGAAGGTCTAGAACTACACCATGTCTTATCACATCTGGTTGCTCATTATATTATACCCGTGTATCCATACCCAGCTTCTATCCTTTTCATCAATTCTCCATCTGCCAGTATTTAATTGCCGTAAGAAAATTGCTCCTCTGCATTGTGGACCATAGCTGACCTCGTCAAAAGCATCATGTTCGTCTCAGTTGGCAACGCTATCATCACCATGACCCTTCTTGCGGGCACAGCACTGGGAAACCCTATGCCTGATAGCAAGCACGCACCCTCGTCATCAGCTTGCACAAAGACCATCACTGTCGCACACCCCTTCACTGCCGGCCCAACTAAGACCGTCTGGACGAAGACCTCGACCAAGACCAGTACTGTCGACTGCGGAAGCTGCAAGGCCGTCACCACCAAGGTCCGAAATCTCGGTGTCGGCCCCGTGGTTCATTTTACCACCACTGTCACTGCAAAGGAGCCCGCAACGACCAGTGCTTATGTGTGCAAGAAGAAGAAATGATTGCTCAACGCCATCTTCAAGATCCATGATGCAAGCTATAATGAATAATCTGAAAGCGATCACGGGTTTTATTTTTATAATCGGGCTTTATAATTTACTGAACATACTATGATGAATATAATCCATCAATTTTTATTGTGGTCGGCCCTTTACACGTAGAATGACGTGTTGTTTACAGAATCCGACAGTTGTGACGGTGACCAGTCACATGATTCGCTCAGTAATCAGAGAGTATCCCCCTTTTCTGTTTCAGTTGAGCAAGCTCACAACGGCCTTCCAGAGCTCGCGTGACCATGCCCCAAATGTGAAAAACAAATCCATTTCGTTTAGTGTTTTCTTTCCAGTCATTTCATTGCCAACATCCCCGATTATAAGATCCAACAGAAACATCACAGTCGGGTAAGGGAGAGTAATAATTGTTTAGTATTTCAAGACCTTTATTAGCGTTTTATATAACGCAAATTTGCTCGCAACACCTTGAAGGCCCATCCGTACTACACCATAATCCGAAATATTGAGTCAAAAGGAATGGTACCCTATGAGCTACCGCAATCACCTGATAAGAGTCATGGTCCTGCTATTTTCCCACTTTGTTCCAGAAGCTAAAAGGTGACGACCTTCTTTTCCCTTTAATATTAATCACAGGTAAACCCATATCATCGAAATTGCGGACTAGAAAGGATGGTGACTACAAAAAATTCACTCGCCGTTTGGATAAACGGCTATCCAGGGGTAGGAGAATTTACTACCGCCAACCCCATAGCTATACTGCACGAAGAGGCTGTAGTAATGGACAACCATATGCTGGTAGATCCTGTCGTGGCCAGACTTTGCTGCACACACACCGGTTACAGCAAATCGCTTAGATTGTCCACTTCTCTTGTACCATGAAGAGATAATGAGGAGAATTCCGAGCGCAAATCTCCACTCTATCACACCAATAAATAGTCGCAGGACAATTAGATGGTTATAACTCTTAAATGAAGCCATGCCGCAGTTCAAGGCTCCTCAAACAGCCATAATAGCAGGCAGGTATAAAGACGGTCGGGTTCGAATGAGGATCATGTTGGACGGCGGCTCGAAAATGACATAACCAACTGAGTTTTTTATTAGCAAATTCTACAAATCCACTTTCAGAGATTCGGAGATCCCACTGAAGAAAACTACAATAACGACACTGTACTGAGATGATGTAAATTTGAGATAATCAGCCATGCCCGCTATCTTTGCGTTTCCAATGCTGTGCCAATGTCAGATGCAATCGGTGAAGGGGACTCAAAGCGAAGGTCAATACACTTGGTACGATCCATGTATGACAACAAATACATGATCCAGATGACGGGCAAGAAGTAGAGATCGATTTTTTTGACAAGCAGTTTCTCCTCCTCTTCATTCCAGCTAATATCCCAAGGACTTTCTACATGTTCGGATTGTCACCTTGAAAATCCAATTCACAATTGTTGGTGTCCATGATGACGGATGAGAGCCGAAGCGCAGCTCTTAGACATCCAGGGGAATTAGAAATATAAGTGCCGAGAAAGAGACACAGATAGTGATGAGAAAGCCTTCTGTGTCGATCAAACACAGGACATCCGATGCCTTAAATGGACGGGCGCGTTCATCTGAGAAAAGCACCAGCCGTCTCACCCCATGGGGAAGTGGATTTGCGGGGATTCGCACCAACGAAACTAGACTGTGGAGGGAATATCCCACACCTGTATTCATTACGATTTGAGCAACATCCAACGGTGAAAACGGCTGGCCTCGAAGCAAGATGCAATTATTTCACCGTTGCTTCACTAAACGGACAGTCTAGAACGGGGTCTAGGCGAGAAACAAGACATGGTGGACGATGGTATTAAAGGAACCTACTGGGCGGTTGTTCTGCGAAACTGGACGGTTGGCTATGGTCTTGGCGCGTACAAGTTCAATATCCAATCATGTGATATTCTAGGGGCAGTGTTAGCATTGCAAAGCCTCGATTCTATTCTACAAACCCACTTGAACTTTGAACAACGACGATGGTTAGGCGCTCGGCTAGCGCGAGGCGGCCAATTGATCTCTTTCCACTTACCCAGTCTGGCAGCCGAAATTGGTTGGGGTGCCTCGCATCGAGGACACCTCGAAGCGAGGTTCATCTCCGCAAGCAGCTAAGCCTTGTTGTATGTCCCTCAAGCCATCCTATTAGATCAAATAGTTTAATCTATTGACTACTTCCTCAAGCATCCCAAGAGGCTGGCAAGCCCATGTCTCAGATCCGTAATAAGTCATCAACGAAACAATTAGCATTGCATTTAAAGACCCATATGTGCCTTAGATAGAATGCAGATGCAGATAGTCATCAACATCTGATTGCGGAGGCCGGATTCTGTAGATCCACCTCGTATTATTTCATTTGCACCACTTTACCACCCCAACAATATTGCACGTATTCAATGGATCTAGACATGAAGAATGGTTATTCCCGCCCCCTCGCCTCCTCATTCCGAGGCTGCATACAATACGGGAGATTCTGTCACACCTGGTACCGCCGATGAATGTCCCGACACACTCAACAAAGTTGTGAAAGCAGTTGCACATGTGATTTCAAACGTCTACACGCAATTGGGGGGCGGTAAAGATCCGGAAGACACGTTAGAAAGGGACAATCATAGTAAATTTCGAGGCTAACGCGGCTGTGGGTCACGTCTGTCAGCCAAATGGCTGCCGTAATTGGTATTTCACTCTACAAGTATATCATGAAATATTCATCGACAAATGGGCATTACTTCAATCGCGATAGATTGGTGTTGTCGGGAAGTACGTGCCCCCGTTTCCTAAGTCTCACTACTCTGTTCTAACATATCCTTCCAGGATATGCCAGCGGATGTGAACTCTTGTTTACGCACATTGTTGGGACAACCCATCCAGCCGCCGACCGGGTACCACAGGCGATATTAGTTCAGAAAGCAACGAGAATTATTAAAAATTCTGGGCACACTATCGCAAATGCAGTTGGTCTCGCTATCACCTCAGAAAATATTGCCGAGCTCTACAACAGGCGAAATCTCGAAATCTTTAATAATACCATTGGGTGTATCATCGATGATACCGGTGTTCAACAAGAAAACTGTATAGAAATTATCGCACTAGTTGCGTATTCGAAACTAAACAACCTCTGTATCATCTATGACACCGTTCTTTCTTGCAACGATGTTCACAACTGTCGTGTTGACGTTAAAAAGCCATTAACTAACCGACTACTTATAGCTCTCTGCAGGGCACTTCGCGAGGCCAAAACGAGCGAGAAACCCACCTTTATTATGATCCGATCCTTTAATAACAGTGCGTCGGAAGATTACCTCTATAATTGCGACTACTAAAATAGTCCTCAAGTACCGAAGTTTGTTTGCGACTTCTTTTCCAGTGTTCGTGACAATTGAAACTCATACGAAGAGAACTGGACCACAACTGTCAAGACATACGAGAAATTGTACCCAGTACTTATGAGGGAATTTTGGAACCGAGTCATGGGCGAACTACGTGGTTCCTCTACTACATATCTTTCTGATACGAAGGCCTATATACCTAAGTCAGCTACTGTGTCCAAATTGAAAGAATATCTGTTGTCAACGCAGTTAGTCTCGCCAACAGGGTTATTACCGCTCAGTCGACCAAAGTCAAAGCACAAGCGCCCCCGAGAAGAGACGTCAGTACCACCACCATTTAATGGGGTGGTAACAAATAAATCAACGAATGATGGCTTGTATATCCGCCCGTGTGGCCCTGAAGAAGTCACTGGTGCCTTCCTTGTTGCAGTCAGGTCTGCTCATATACCGACCACCATATCAATGCCACAACAGAGCCTAGCTAGATACCCAGGCAACGCATCTAGTGCAGGGGTAACTTTGGGGGGATACATATTTTCCGAGGTTGAAACCAACGAATTTGACCTGACTCTCATTGGAGTAGGAGCCGAGATATATTATGCAATGGGAACCCGAGACTTTCTTTCTAACCAGTACGGCATACGGGCTCTGGTGGTGTCTTTCCCCTGTCCAGCCATTTTTGAACAACAATCCGCAGAGTACAAGTAATCGGTACTAAGATACCGAAGCATAAAGCCGACGGTGGCAATCGATACAGGGAATGGCGAAATGGGGTAGCGATACGCAGATGCCTTGGTCTCATTGGAGCAGTTTACTAAGGCAGTACAGACGCAGTCTGAGCAGGGTTATTTGATCAATCAGCCTGCTATTATTGGACCGAGGTTAAAATCTTTCGTCGAGGCATTTAGCCAAGGACTGTACCAATTGGAACGGAAGCGATACTGACCAAATACCTGCTATAGCAGGAAGATGTGGAAGCAAGCGGGTCCCCTTCCACGAGCGAGTACCACGGGTGGAGGGATTAGCAGCGGCCAAGACTCTAGCGTTGGTTCCTCATCGATAGGGAGATGCCGACAGGCACCACGGTCACATCGTTCAGCAACCTTGGAATCAAAGTTTTTTCCACTTGGAGATGCTAGCCTCCGGTGATGTGATAGAAAGGCTAGCTCCACGACGTACTCATTATTACGTAGGCACACGTCCTCAATGTACAATGCACACCAATATGTACCTCATGGAGCTAATATTCCTAACCCCGGCTGCCTATACCGTGGCGGGCCGAGTCTACGTAGTCCATCGTGAGTCGTTCGTGGCCGTTCAATCTCACCCTCCATTATAGCCACTGCTTAGCGATGAATTGGAAGAGGGTATATGAAGACATTGATGGTATTAGTTCGTTCTTAAATACTTTATTTGCTCATTGTAGCACTCACTCTTAAGACTTCGGGTATTTATTCGAACAAGCACTGGTAACTATTATATCAAAGTTGTGTGTAATCAACTGTAACCACCATGGCCGACGTCAACATGCTCAAGGAAACCCTAGGATCTGAGCAGGTGCATAAACCTGGGACCAAAGAGTACTCGGGATCTGGTATGTTGACGTTTATGAATGCAAGACGCGCACCTCAGTCCTGATAAATACCGCCGGTAACTATCGGGAGCTTGCTCTATCGAATGACGATGCCGATGGCAGTTATTCAGAAAGATTCGATTCAACCCGTTCAACCAGCTGTCCATTTCGCCCGAAAGAATAAAATTGGCCTCACTGTGAAGAATGAAGGTCACTCTTACGTAGGCTATTGCCTCAATTCCGGTGGAATAGTGCTTGACATGAGCCACATGAAGGGTTATCATATTGATTAAAACCGAATGATAATATAAATGCCCTGGAGCCGAGGAGGTGGATATTTTGGGTTAAATTCACAGAGGGTTGGGATGTGCGTAGCAAATTCTATCACCATGACTCATCGTTCATCTTTGCCGAGGGACCAGTCACGCCCGAGCTCAAAAATAGAATTTCCTCACTTTACAACTACCCTCTCTTGCAAAAGGTCAAGACAAGATGGGATCCGCAAAACTTTGTCCACAATGGCCAATCAATTCACCCCATCGAGGAGGGCGGCAAGCCTGTACCCATCCATGGCAAGCTCCCTGTTCTTAGCAGGGACCAAATCTTGCAGCTGCCTCGAGTTGAGAAAAAGATGCAATGTTGGGCCCAATGCGTTGCTGGTTACTTCACACACGATTGACACGCTCGCGACCAATGATGAAGCATGTGAGAAGGACGCGGGCATCTGTATAGCGATTATTGAAAGCCAAGCAGAGTAACATTATGCAGCTACTTTTGCTGGGAAAATAAAAAGCCTGACATACAATAATGAGGAACTTATTTCCCGCCATGTTTTTGATCCAAGACGAATACGCAACCACAATAATACAAGTCACAATGCAGAAATACTAGTGCCACGATAACATTGTTGAGATTATATTTTGAAATGTCATGTTATAGTTGCCGCAGATGGGACAGTGGAACTGATCTCATTGCATGTACTCCCATTGCCTTGGAAGATGCTTGTTTCAAATACGATGCTTACTCCGTTAAACGCCATGATGTGTACAAACACTGGAGTTGGAAATGCGAAAGAAATTCGCCCATGTTGGTATGGAGATTATATCGAAAATCCTTTGTATTCTTGCCTATCCAGTCAATTCGAATTGCGACAGCAAGAATTCAACCCCTTTTTGTATGACATAGTGGTATCCTCGCCCTGCATGCACCACCGCGAGTGCCTCGTACAATGATTCCTCCGCCGCCGGGCAACTCCAAATCTGCACCAAAGAGGACCCTCCTTTGCAAGCGAAACCTTAAAGGCGTTTGGGATCGACCTAAGCATTACTGCGGGTGCCGTGTCGTGTGAAATTGACGCTTTGGAGAAGCCGCCGATCTTGTTCACCCTGTTCGGCCCTGTGGGCTCCATACAAGGCCAGACGTGGTGCCATATACCCCTACAACAGGAGTAGTAATCGCAGCTTAGGCAACGGCTGGGACTGGGATGTGTGGGGAATTGGTAGGGAACTTATGGGCCGTAAGGGTCGTTCCCAATATGGCTGCAGATCATCGCCTAACATTCGTTTGGTTGCTCAATCGTGTGCATGTGAAGTTGAGAGAGTTGGTTCAACCTCGGAAGTGAGAGAGAAACAAATTTTCAAGAACATGTGCTCCCGGAATATTTTCTGGGTCTTTAATCAAAATACCCAGCCTCCTCCAGGCTGAACAAGGGTTTGTATTTGCCAGTTTGTCTGCCATGGTTAGAACATATGCCTATATCCCGGCGTGCTTCTATAGGATGAGGGCAAGGGTATCTGTGCCTAGGGATTAATGCGCATCGGGCGGTAGACAAAAGTGTGCGTCCTCGGTAGTAAGCGGTATACAGCAATGTGTTTCTCGGACAAAGATGCGATAAGAGTGGGTATAGATTCGTAGAAGTTACATATGCATCTAGGGTCATGGATGGAGAAGTGCGCAAAGAGAATGGCCAAGGATCAGCCTTTTTGGGTTCAACCAATTTATTAGAAGAGAATCGTGCGATTTTTGCGTATCCGTATCCCGCAAAGGCACGTACGCTTGGCGCCATTTTTCGCATTGGTTTGAATTAAATATCCACAAGAGCTGGAGAACTTCGCAGCTATCCCAGCCTGGAGGGGCAGCCTGGAGGGGCAGCCTGGAGGGGGGGGGATTGCGGTTTGCTACTGGTTGGAGAACAAGTACCCACGGCAACCCACAGGTAACCAACGAACCATGCGAGCGTACGCTGAGTCGCCGACTATTCCACTATCTAAAGTGTGGTGGGCTTTTGCGGAGCCGTTGACCCGTGCAGGATCCACAGGTGTGAGACACTTGTGATGAATATGTTGCGAACGAGCGGTTCAGAGTCGCGATTCTCCACTTGTCGTTCGCTAGCCTCGCCAACGGTCCGACGCTGTGATGTTGATTGATTGGGGAAGCCAGGGATTAGCGCTTACCGTGGAAATGGGAAAAACTGAGAGGCCAAGAGGTTGAACAGATGCCGCATCCGAACTGGGGGCCCGGGGGGGGGGGGGCAGGTGTGTACCGGTAGTGGTGAGCGACGGCTTGGCAGGGCATGATTGACTCTGGGAACATGTCTTGGCTCCCGTTGCCATGCGTTTTAGTGCCCTTCAGACGCTTGAGCCAAGCGATGCCCTCCAAAAGCTTATCTGGGCGTTTTGTTTTTCGGTTTGCCAAGGAGATCTGTCTTGACAACCGAGATGCCGAGATGGGTTTTCGCGGGGTTGGCAGGACGCGGGACACGGCCCCGACGCCGACACAAGCAGCAATCTGAGCGAGCGACGCGAAAAAGAGGCCTGGCCCCAATGCGACCTCGTTTGGGCCTGGGAGCAGCAGCGCAGCAGCGCAGCCGCTACGTCACTGCTCTATTTCGCGATAGCAGTAACGCCGAGCAAAAGTCACGAATTATGGATCTGGAGTGGGGGGCTACCCGTGTGGGAATAGCCAGGGCCTCCGGCTTGGCAGATCTCGGGTGTTGGACGACGGACCAGGCCTGGGAGGGGTTGGCGGCACGGCCCATGGCCAATGCTGAGACTGGGCGCGCGCGTGCCGTCGGGGCCTCGCCTCCAGCCTGTTTTACTCGGGGTGCCGCACGATTCATGGCGGCGCCCGGGACGAGTTTCCAATTACAGGCGCCGTATCCCTGGAGTATAGCTACAGGGCAGCCCAGTGGACACTGGCGCCCATGTCACTGGTAAAGATCGTCTTGGGACAAGGATATTGGGGGTGGGCCGCTGCATGGAAGTGGTAACTAACACAAGAGATCTGGGGGAGGAGGAGGGGGAGGAGGAGAAAGAGACTTTTTTCAATTATTGTCCAACCTCTCTCTACCTGCTCGACGGCTCGAGGGTCTCGGGTATATCAATCCCCGCGTCTGGCCTTGTTAAATAGAACGTGGAGCCCGCGTTTGTTTCCCAAGATTGGTTGTTGTTGATCATACCCAGTCTCATACACGGCTTCAAATTTTGAATCGTTGCCATATTTCACCAGGCATAGCAGGGCTTGCTTGTAGCCTCTTTCTCCTTCACCTTTATATACCATATCCCCTCTGATGATATAGCCTGTCTCAATCATGGCTCCTCCAACCTTTGCTGGCCTCTCCGGCCGGCGCCTGACCTTGGCCATCTCGACGGTGGCCACTACCGGATTCCTCCTGTTCGGTTACGACCAAGGTGTCATGAGTGGCATCATCTCCGCCGAGGCCTTCAATGACTACTTCCCAGCAACCAGGGGCGAGACCATGCAGGGTTTCGTTACCGCCATTTACGAAATCGGCTGCTTTGCCGGTGCTGTCTTTATCCTCAGTGTCGGAGATCTTCTCGGTCGACGACGCGCCATGATCATCGGTGGTATTATTATGATTATCGGTGTCATTATTCAGATCTCTGCCATGCAAGGCCACAATCCCCTCGCGCAGTTCATCGTTGGTCGAGTCATCACAGGCGTCGGCAACGGTATCAACACCTCCACCATCCCCACATACCAAGCCGAGTGCAGTACAACCTCCAACCGAGGTCTGCTCATTTGCATTGAAGGAGGAATCATTGCTTTCGGTACCCTGATTGCCTACTGGATCGACTACGGCGCCTCTTACGGCAATGCCGACCTGGTTTGGCGCTTCCCCATCGCTTTCCAGGTCTTCTTTGGCCTCATTCTGTGCGTTTCCATGGTCTGGCTCCCAGAGAGCCCCCGATGGCTTCTGACCCACGAGCGATATGAAGAGGCCGAGCAAGTCATTGCCGCCATCCGTGGCTACGAGGTTGATGGCGTCGAGACCAAGGCCGAGCGTGACAGAGTTCTCGACTCTATTCGCGCATCTGGCTTCGTCGGCCAAAAGAGCACTCCAATGAAGGCCCTCTTCACCGGTGGCAAGACGCAGCACTTCCGCCGAATGATGCTCGGCTCCCTGTCACAGCTCATGCAACAAGTCGGTGGCTGCAACGCCGTCATTTACTACTTCCCGATTCTCTTCCAGGACTCCATTGTCGGGTCGCACAACACGGCCATGCTTATGGGCGGTGTCAACATGATTGTGTACAGCATCTTTGCCACCTTTTCTTGGTTCGTGATTGAACGCGTCGGACGCCGCAAGCTTCTCCTTTGGGGTACTATTGGACAGATGGTTTCAATGGTCATCGTCTTTGCCTGCTTGATTCCAGGAACGCCGGGTGCTGCCAAGGGCGCTGCCGTTGGTCTCTTTACCTACATTGCCTCGTTTGGTGCCACCTGGCTACCTCTTCCCTGGTTGTACCCTGCCGAGATCAACCCTCTCAAGACTCGATCAAAGGCCAATGCTGTGTCCACCTGCACCAACTGGATTTTCAACTTTTTGATTGTGTAAGTCATTCCATTCTGATGCTCAACTTGCGGGTTTATGTTTGAGGATATTGAGTCTAACGCCACCACCCTAGAATGGTTGTTCCCATCATGATTAAGCGCATTGGTTGGGGAACTTACCTGTTCTTTGCCATTGTCAACGCGTCCTTCCTCCCCATCCTTTACTTTTGGTACCCTGAGGTGAGTAGCGCTCCATTCATAAACTGGCTACCCTACAGGACAAGACTAACATGCACGATGCAGACCGCAAACCGCTCCCTCGAGGAGATTGACATTATTTTCGCCAAGGGTTACGCCGAGAAGATTTCATATGTCAAGGCTGCTCAGGAGTTGCCATATCTGACGCACGAGGAAGTCGAACGGGAGGCCAGGCGACTTGGCCTGATTGATTCGGCTAGCGACGGCGCCCTGCCGGAGAAGCGCCCCACGGAAGACAACCACGAAACTGGTGACTCGGGCTCTGAGAAATAAGCAACCGGCGGGTTGGCCGTCTAGGTTAGGTTGTGACATGATAATTCCCGGACACGGAATGAGAGGGTTTGACTGGTTCCATGGGCATATATTATCCAATTTATCATGACTTTATCGGCACAATGTTGCCGAAAACAGATACCCAGAAGCAAGGCTTGCAAAGATAGCACCAGTATAGACAGACGGGTGTGTGGGAGGGAAAGGACACCCGCACGATGTCACAGAAGCTAGAATAGGAACTTTGGTAGATGTGGACAAATTTGAATCCTTACTCGTCCAAATTGTGGAAAAAAAAGAATGAACTTTTGTGTACAGCCACGCCACCAAGTGGGTAAGTGAGTGACTTGGACGGACGGAGTCACGCAACACGAAGCTACGGAGATGAATTAAGCATGAAGGCGCCACAAATCTTGCTCCCTCCAAGGCAGATTTATTTAATGCCGCCGTGTGAGCCCTTGGGATTGACTGCCTCTACAGCCTCACATTGCTTTTTTTTTTTGTCGCTAACGTGTCTGGGCTGCAGAATTTTCTGGGCAGGTCTGATATTACCTGGTTTTCGTTCGGATTTTGCCGATCAATGAATGGGCTTGGCTCAGCTGCAGATCCCCTGATGGGGAGGCCCTCGGTTGGAGCGCTGGAGGATCTTTCGGCGTCTTCCAAGTCAGTGATGACCCGTGTAATCTGGACATGGCGTGCATCGTCCACAGAAGTTTGGATGCGATGTGACTTAAATTCTCACCAGATTGGAGGGGGGGCCCCGCTAGCTGCAGCCCTCTGAGACAGTTTCAGTGCTGGCCCCCCAGGGCTGAAATTGCTCGGTTCATCCAGCGGCCCTGTGATTCGCCCGGTTCTAGGGTAAGCTGACATTATGCCGTCGACGTGGCTGGCATCAACCGTGACTGCGGCGCCCTACCAGCCGTCAAACCACACCGCTGGCCGTCGTGCCTCACGGCATGGGAATAATTTGAATAAATAACCAGCCGCTGCACTGCACTGCACTGCAACGCAACTCTGTGAAGCTTGTTTTCCGTGCCAAGACTGGGGATCACCGCGTCTACATCCAATCTGCAGAACGCACACTACAGCACAGCAAAAATGCATTACACAAAATCCCTACTCACCGGCCTTGCGCTGGCCACTGCTCCTCTCACTGAGGCTGCCAAATCCACCACTCGCACATCAACAAAGACCGTCTTCCTTCCACAACGCACCACTGGCTCCGCGTCCAACATTTACGCGTCCGTCATCACAAGTGACTCCTCCAGGACTGAGTACCTGCTCGCCTGCCAGACTGCCTTCAGCTCCCCTTACAACTGCGATGGAGACTTCAAGGGCGTCACCGTCACCTACAGCGCGTCCGACTTGGACGTTGCCTTTGGCGCGTCCACTTACAACTGCACGTTAGGATCCTCGGCCGTCTGCGCTACCAAGACTGCATCATCCGCGAATGAGGGCACCACGACATTCAACCCTAGCCAGAGCTCCGCCCGAATGACGGCAATCACCATTCTGGACGTCAACAAGGAGAAGTCGACAAAGACGGCCAGCAGCAACTCGGGTGTCTGCAAACGAAGCAGCGGCTCGAGCTCCAGCAGCAAGTCCAGCTCCAGCAAGAATAGCAAAAACAGCAGGAAAAAGTCAAAGGATTCTTGCTCCGGCGCACCCAAATTGTCGTGGGACATGGGCGTGTTTGGCGTTTTGGGTGCAGGTTTGGCCTTGGCTCTTGCGCTCTAATTCGGATGAAGAAGAAAAAAAGCATAGTGTTATTTAAGAGTGTTTTATGAGAGACGCCACTTTGGGTTGGGGGTGGTGGCAACATAATTAGCCTCGATTGTATTGATTTATTTTCTGTCGCATCTATCATACAATTTGTCTAGATACCAGGTCACACCAACTCATGAATCAAAAATGTATAAACCAATTCTACACGCCACCTCCTTTTTTTTTTCACTGCTCCTATTCTATGCCTTCTGATGGTTTCGGGCCTGACCCGGTCGCCTAGGCCTGCGGCGTAGACGCCACTTCCGTAAAATGGCGATTGAAGCGTTCTTTGGATAAGATCCTCCAGGAATCTCTGTGGGTCCTGGTCGGGAAATTCGAACAGCTGCCTCGTAATGAAGCAATCCTCGGGCCCCAGGTTGCCCTTGGTGTCGAGGAAACTGGCTGCCGCATGGGGGGTTCGACTTGCAAGCACTAGTGCCGTCAAGCGACCCATCGAGTGGCCGACGAGGTGCAATTTCTCAACCTTGAAGTGCTCGAGTACAGCCATGGCTGTCTCGACAACAAATTCAATGCTTGGTTTGGATAAATCTTCGCACATCGTCTTTCCGCAGCCAGGTGCATCGTACGTAATGAATGGCCACCCAGTAAACGATTTCTTGAGCGCAATGTCGATGTAGTCCTCCCTTGTACTCCCCCAACCATGGAGAAACAGTGTTGGGATGAGAGGTCCTCCGCGTCGAACGACTGCAAGATCCAAAGCGGTCTTGTCAACGGTTAGTTTTAGGCGTCCATGAATGACATGGTGTTGTGCCTGTTTTGTAACGCCCTTCATCTTGCCTGAGTGGGGTGTATTCATCAAATCGGCTGATTTAGGATGGGAACAAGGAAGGTTTCAGTAAGGTTTCTATACACCAATAATAATATGCGCATCTCAACTCCCAAGGGGGCCAAGTCTTTTTATATAGCGATGGGAAGACGATCTACGCTAGCTATGAAGTCCATACCGGCGACTTGTCAAGATGCCGTAGATGTCTGTAATTCCTGCCCCACATGTTGTCAATAGATGTGCAAGCGACGAAGACAGCGCTCGTGTTTAGTACCTATACTCCCGACGATACATGGCACTTGAAAATCCATACAGAGAAGGAATATGGTCTTATAGTCTTAATTCAAACCACTGGATTTTAGTGATGCGATTATCAACAAGACCAAGAGAGCCTTTCGGTAAACCGGAAAGAGGCCGAGGGCTTAAAATTTTCGTGGTGATAACCTCACATTCAAAGGCGTCTTGATCCAGTTTGTGAACACCTGCATGTTCTCGTGATCGCCCTCTGGGTCCCACTGAGCCCAGGTCTCGTCGCTGGTCATTGCAACGTCATTGTGCCACAGGAGCTTGGCAGTAATCAATCTTTGTTCCATGTACGAAAGGCTAATGACGTATTAGTTTGGTTATTTTCCGCGAATATTCTAGGCTAACTCACTTTCTTCCTATGCAACCTCGTGGGCCAAGAGAAAAGGGGTTGCTCGCGCCAAGCTTGTCTGTTGCATCATCTTTGTCAAGCCATCTCTCAGGCTTGAACTCGTAAGAATCCTTGAAGTTTTCTTCGGCATGAGTCGCGGCCCACATACAAGTCGAGACGGTAGTGCCGCCGGGAAGGAAGTGGCCATCCACACTGTCACCATCAGTGGGAACTGTTCTGGTGAAGCCAATGGGGGCGCTAGGGAAAATTCGAAGACCCTCTTCGAGCACAGCCGTCAACCAAGGCAGCTTGACCAGTTCCTCGTATGTGATTTGGTCATCGCTTTTGAAGGCACCACGGATCTCTTCGACCAGTTTATCCAAAATGTGTCGGTTCTTTGGCCTAAGGAGGTGGTTGAACAGGCCAGCCATGAAGCTGCCCGTCGTTTCGGAGCCCGCGATAATGAACAACGCCCCGTTGACGATAATCTCCTCTTGGTTCAGGTTGTCCTTGTCCTTCTGGTTCATGAGATAGTACAAAAAGTCTCGGTGCTGATTACTTCCAGTCTGTTGGATTCGTCGCATGATTTTCTCCCTCGAGTATTCGAGGTGCTTCTTTCGCTGGTCTCGCAATTCGGTGGGGGCGAACAATTTGAGCAGTAGACTTTGGAGGCGGCTTCCAGTCTTTGCCATCCTCCGGCTAGCCTGCTCAATCGCACCGGCTTTGATAGACTCGGAAATTAAAGGAACCCAAAACCTGAGGTCGGTGCTCGTCAAGCATCCAAATGGCTCGCCAAGAGATAAATGTCCGATGATGTCAAATGTCGTGTACGAAAACCAGTCTGCGATGTTGCAAACCTGGCCGGTGCTTGCATACTCGTTCATCTTGTCGCGAAAGATGTCAATGTACTTCTTGATGAGATATTCCTGTTCAAGAAGTGCCTTGGTACTAAAAGCATGCGAGAGCGCCCGACGTTGGCGTGCGTGATCGGCGTCCCCGGCCATGGTAATGGTGACTACACCGGGCACGGATTGGATTGATCCAACATGGACAGGATCTTTGTGGAAGTTGTGATGCCCCGGCCTGCTGCCATAAATATCCTTCCAAGACTTTTCGGAATTGAAGGAGAGTTCTGTTGGAGTAAGGCGGACAACGGGCCCGTACGCATCATGAAGTCTCTTGACATAGAATGGGAGCCGGCCGCGGACTAAAGCATAGCTTAGAGGAATAGGCGAGATTCGATTAAGAACAGGCCCGGGATATTTAGCCAAAGGATGGAAATACAGACGGTAGATGGCAACGTAGAGGAAATAAACCGATGCCTATGTATGTTAACAAAGGGAGGGATAAAATTTGTGTCTTCGTACCAGAAACATAAGACCTATGGCGAGTGCAGGCATGGCTGCAAGGCCGAAGAGGATACTGTGAGCCGGAGCCATGTCGGCATGCAGGAAGATTAAACAATAAAACTCTCATATAAAGTTAGCTATCATACTCTTGCACAGAAATCAATGGCTTGGAAGCTCAATTTATGGGGATCTGCGTTGGCGCGTTCCCTGCCCAAGTACCCGGATATGGAGACCCGAGATCGCATGCCATGGAAGCAAGTACCGAGCCCCCAACACCGAGAACCGTCGAATCAGATTCGGAAAGATTGTCAGCCTCTGGTTTCGCCCATGGATACGGCAGGGGAAAAACTCCGGGGGTGTAGTTACCCAGAGTTCAATTGGGCCATTCACGGCATTTTCCCAGTGCCATTGCGGACATGTTTCCCGTAATGTCTTTCCGAGATGCTTTGAGGACGGCGTGGTGCTATAGCAGGTTGGGAAAGAATAAAAAAAAGTGGGTGTTGCTTTATTCACATTAATTTAATTCCTTTGCACCGTCTCTTGTCTACGCTTTCAGTCCATAATACGTTTTTTGCCCATCGCTCTTCACATTGCCAACGCCCCATCCCCTCTGTTAGACCAAGACAGGCACAAAGCCACTAGAGCTAAAGATAACATGTAGCTTTTGAGAATAGTCCAGCTCTCCATCGGAAAGATCTTCGTGGGCCCACAAAGCTTGAATGATGGTGATGAGGGGTGCCAGAGTTTTCGTGTACGTCTTTTCTTCGGTCCTGGAGATGATGTCAAGTATTACCATCCTATTTTCATCATTGTGCGCCTCACAGCCCAAAATCAGAAGAGGGAATGGATTCTTGCATGTATCCAGCCGAGTTAAAATGGCGAAGGCTGCTGTAACCCAATCGACAAGCTTTGCTGGCTGCCTTGCAGAGTCTCTAGTTGAGCGAACAAGGTATGTGAGGGTGGCCAGGCGGTAGAGTTCCAGGATACTTGCAGTCTCCCATGTGGCGGGGTCCGAATCTCTATTGATCTCCGTGTTCATCGCGGGAATGCGACTAATTTTCCATTCAAGCAGCTTAAGATAACTTTGATAATCATCTGTTTGGCGTACCTCTTCCGATTGCTCCATGACGGTGTCACAAACCTCGGAGAGCAAGGACAAGACTTCATACGAAGAGTTGTTTAATCGCCCTCCCTACAAGAACATCAAATCAGATAAAGTCAAGCAAGGTCTGAGGCGGCAAAAGGACATACTAGGTTGTCTCCACACACGGTTGGGTTGGTGCCACTAATCCCCAGGCCTGCAATCTGCACGTCGTCGCCTATACGATTGCGCCTCCAGTGACGGAGACTGAAGCGCCCTAATATATCATAATACTGTACCCAGCGAATCAGCGCAGAAAAGTCACTCTCGTTGGTTGAGTCATCCAGCCGAGTGGTTTTGATGATGCTCTTGGAGCCGCAGACGTACCATAGCCAATGACTGGCTGTTTCCGACTTTTGTTGGGTCTGACGGTCGAATTAGCTGCCTAGAAGGGCGGCAAGAGCCAAGAGGTTGTGGTGTGTTACCTCGAATGAACATAAAAGCATGCCGGCGGCCACGTGCTGGAACAATCGTGGCTTGTCCATTACACCCTCAGTCGCAGCCGAGAGGGCTTGTAGGGCGGAAATCTTGAAGCGATCTGCACCAGGTTGTGGCCCATCACGATGGAGCGAAGAAAGTGCAATGGCAGATTTTAGCACTGCGGTGGAGGAATGCGAGCCGTCTGACAGCGCCATGCGAAATATGACGTCTCGAAGCTCGAAAGCATTTTGGCCAAACGCAGCCAGGGAGAAGGAAGCAACGGAAACAACTATAGCACCTTAGTTATAGCCCTGGTTTCATATCAGTGAGCGTACAGTATTGGTATAAATCCTTCTCTTGTGAGGTCAGATTGCCCAATGCAAATGCAATCGAGGGACCCAGAGACGGTGCATGGAAGGGCGTGACAGTGTGATAGTGCCCGCCACTCTGTCTGTCCACCTCATACCCGCGTCGATCCAAGGACAGGTTGTGTTCGATCCCCTGCATGGAAATCTGTTCCTGCATTTCCATGTCCCAGGAGGAGACATTGACCAGCTGGATTTGGCCATTCTTGTGGCCCAGGCCGTGGCTTGGCGGTCTTGGCCCCAGGATGGCGCGCCTCGGATCACCTGGCCTGGGCCAAGAGAGACGAATCCCGTATCCTGTGCATCGTCTACCTGCCGCACAGCAGCGATTACATGTTGGAAACGCGCGATCACAGCGCACTTTGCGAGCTGCACTTCATTGTCAGCCAAGAAAACACCCCCACCAATCTAGGGCCGACACAGACCTCTACAAGTTCCACACCCCCTGGTCGGCGCCATGCTGCTGTCCAGTCCGAGCGCTGGTCGATTCAGCGAGATTGAGGGATGGCGATGTCGCAGTTCGGGGGGAGTGTGCGCCCTTGTGCTAGATACGACCGTGAAACACTAATGGCGCAAGGCAAGGGTGCAAACTGCTGAGATTGAGAAAAGTTGCCAAAGTTAATGAATAATTGTTGGGCTGCGTCTCATTCTCAGCTTGCTTTATCATCAACGCAGGGTGCCGCTAAAATCGGTCCATGGGCAACTTTTTGCGAGCCCACTTGGCTGATCCCACTTGGCTGATCCCACCAATAAGACGCGCGAACAGATCTAAGCGATGGCAGTAGTAACCCATTTTGGGAGCCTGCAGTAATGTAACCGTACCCTGTACGGTCTGTACACCTGTGAGGGTTTGATTTGAAAGTCAGCAGAGTAACTTTCAGCGAGATGGCGCCAATTTTGAATGCCTTGGTACGTGGACTCGCGCTTTAATGGAATTTCCTCTCTCGGATCCCAGGAATATACGATGACAAACCCATCAAACAAGAAGTTTCCATGCAAAAGAAGCGAAAGCCATATATTCGTCATTCCCCCTCAAGGGAATTTATGAAATCAATCAAAAGCCCGAACCACACACTCCAAACATCCTTTCGACCACCCATTCAACCATCAAACCACCAAGACTATCAATTAATATCCATCTTCCAAGCCAACCTATTCGAAATGGCTACGTACCTTGTCACCGGCGCTTCACGAGGTCTTGGTGTATGTGGTTGGTCCCACTTTGAGAGTAACAAATTCTGACCTAAATTCTCCAGTTCGAGTTTCTTCGCCAAATCTCCCAGCATCCTCAAAATGTGGTTATTGGTCTAGTCCGTGACAAGGATGCGACCGATAAAAAGGTCAATCTGGAACTCAAGGAAAGAAACAATATCCATATTATTCAGGCCGATCTCACTAAATACGAGTCCATCCAGGTTGGCGCCTTCAAGGAAACCAAAAGAACCTCGTTAATAATTGTTCTAGAAATCCGTGTCTGAAGTTTCACAAATCACCGGGGGTAGTCTGGATATACTCATTGCAAATGCGGCTTTTGTCTCCCCTTGGTCTGCCTACGACCCAATCAGCACACTGTAAGACTTTGACTGTATGAAATGGCCTGTCCATGATTATGGTACTGATTGACTCTATAGAGGCAAGGATGCTAAGAGGCTGGAACAAGATCTTGTCGACTCATTCAACATCAACGTGGTGGGAAACATTCACCTGTTTAACCTATTTATGCCACTAGTGCTCAAGGGCAACATCAAGAAAGCCGTCTCGATATCGACTGGCATGTCAGACGTGGACTTCATTTCCAAATTTGACATTGCTATCGCAGCGCCATACTCCATCAGCAAAGCGGCGATGAACGCTGTCATTGCCAAGTTCAGTGCCGAGTACCGCAAGGACGGAGTCTTATTCCTCAGCATTTCGCCTGGGCTAGTGGACACTGGCAAAAATGACGAGCGTAAGAACACCAGGATATTATTGACATCTGGACCGAATTCTAACGTCAAAATAGCAACCGAGGAGCAAGCTCAGGGCATGAAGAGCATGGGTGAGCAATTTGCCGTTTACGCGCCCCATTTCACAGGACCTACGACACCTGCAAGCTCCGTTCATGACGTGCTTTCCGTCATCAACAAGGCGAGCGTTGAAGCCGGGGACGGTGGTTCTTTTGTTTCTCACCTTGGAAACAAGCAGTGGCTTTAGTTATCCGAGATGGTTGATCATGGTATGGGTCTGATTAGAACAAAGTTGATACATAAATTTACTATACGCAATTGAAAAAGTTAACTGAATGAATGGACACAACCGGTTGGGTCATCACCTCTTGACTACTTCAGTGTTGATTCTGTACGACACCTAATGCTACATAGTAAGACAGGATACGTTTTCTTTTTGACTCGTTCTTGAAACATCTTCACTGTCAAAAGGCTGGTACAGTTCGCTTGTGGTGGTATTCTGTCTGCACCGTCAGTCTGCAGGATCTACCTGCAAGACTGACACGACTGTGGGTATCGCTTCCTCATTTTTAATCATCGGTACTGGTTGGAGAATACAATGTCATGGGACCTGTCGCGCATGGAATCCTACCCCGCTTCTCTGATTATTTGTGTTACTTCAACTTATTTGGGACTAGTCACATGCTTGGTTGATCCTGCGCAGAGAACCTGGTCGGTACATAAACAGGAAACTGTTTATGAACATTTATTATGTTGGTTTACGGTGCTCTCATCGGAAGTGTCCAACTGTGTGGGCAAATGAGAAAGGGATGGATTAGGCTTATCTCAGGCCTAAAATGAAGCATAGTCGAGAGCCCTGCCAGAGTCCACGCCACTGATTCGTTTTCATTAGTCACTAGGCTGTAAGACGGCCGGCTCCCAACAAACATGCCAGTCACCTCTCTGCTCTAGACCGATCCCACCCTAGTCAAAAGCCTTGGCTCTCGAAGGTGCTCCTCGGGGTCCAAATCTGACGCCGACAGCCCAATTCGTGTTCCCCGGACGTTTGTGGGCGCCCCAACTTCCCCGCACAAACCTACCCCAGATTCCTTGCGGGTGCAGGCTCGGCGTTGGCACGGAGAGATATAAATAAGGGCAGGGGACAATGTGGCAATAATCTGGGCCCCAGAAGCCAGCATTCCAGCTCTTCGTCAGCAGACACATAGAGCGTGCAATGGCAAGCGCTGGAGAGACTCGCACGTCCAAGGACGACTACAATGTCAAGCATGTCAACAGCGTCCTGGAGGACGAGAAGCCCGTTAACAATGAGGAGAGAGACTACACTGGAACAGCCAAGAAAACTGATCCAGAAGAGATCAGGCTGGTGAGGAAGCTGGACTGGTGGATTATGGTAAGTTGACACTCAAAAGTTTCACCTGAGAAGTCATGCTAACTTGGGCAGCCTTGTATGTGTGTTATGTACTTTCTCAACTACGTCGACCGAAATGCCATCGCTCAGGCCCGACTGAACAACCTGGAAGAGGACCTCGATATGACGGGCACCGAATTCAATACCACTGTTTCCATGTACAACCTCCTCACCCAATCAATAAACATGTCGAAAAACTAATCTCAATTGTAGTCTGTTTGTTGGATACGTGTTGATGCAAGTTCCAAGCAACATGGTCATCACAAAAGTCAGACCCGGAATGTACATGAGTGCATGGATGCTTGTCTGGGGTGTTGTGTCTGGTATGGATTCACTGCTCTCTCCAAGGGTTGTAAAGCTAACCGCCCAGGTTGCACTGCACTGGTCCAAAACTATGGCGGTCTTGTAGCGTGCAGATTCTTTTTGGGAATCACAGAGGCACCAGTATGTCATTATGGCCCATTCATGCACACGATGCATTGAAGCTGACACTTGAAAGTTTTATCCCGGCGCCACCTATATTTTGTCCATTTTCTACACTCGAAAAGGCAAGTCTGCGGGTTAGTCCGTATAGACCAAACGCTAACACTTCTATCAGAGGTTGCTTCCCGCATTGCGCTGTTGTATTGCGCCCAGATCTTGGCTACGGGCTTCTCCGGTCTCATCGCCGCCGGAATCTTTGCCGGAATGGACGGCCTTAATGGAATTGCAGGATGGAGATGGTACGTCGAACCGAGCTGAATACAACGATATTGCTCTGACATTTTTGAAGGCTCTTCATTATCGAGGGTGCGGCCACAGGCTTGGTTTCAATCGTCGGGTTTTTTCTTCTTCCCAACACTCCTCTTACCACTTGGTGGTTGACGGATCGCGAAAAGGAACTTGCCCACTCCCGCATGGAGCGAGACAAGATTTCTGATGCAGATGACCAACCGTCTTCTGCCTGGCTCGGACTGAAGCAGGCATGCAGCGACAAGAGGACTTGGCTATTCTGTCTGATGCAGAACTTCCACCTTTCGGCCTGTTCTTTCAACTCATTCTTCCCAACGTAAGCCTCACATTTGACCCCGTGTATTACTAGAACTCAGGTCACTAACAAGGGAATATGTAGTGTGGTCAAGACTCTTGGGTTCAACACGACAATCACTCTGGTCATGACTTGCCCGCCATTCATTTTCGCTGGTGCAGCGGGAATTTGTTTCGGCTGGAGCTCTGGCCGTTTACACGAGCGCACATGGCACATCACCGTCGGCTTGACAATTGCAGTTGGAGGATTTGTTTTGGCTGCTTCAACTCTCAACACTGCTGCTCGATATGTTGCATGCTTCATCTTCCCCATGGGAGCGTACGCTGTCAACTCTGTCATTATTGGCTGGGCTGCCTCGACTCTTTCTCAAACCAAGGAAAAGAAGGCTGTAAGTTGCAATCCCTTCATGGTTAATAAAGCATATACTGATAATGAATTTTTAGGTTGTACTTGCTATGACCAACGTTGGTGGCCAGGTATGTCCATGACACCCTTTGACGATTTCCGCTGTCTAACAACCGTGCAGATCGGATACATTTATGGAGCCTACCTGTGGCCCAGCAGTGACTCTCCTCGATATGGTATTGGATTTGGGGCTTCTGCTGGTTTTGCATTTTGCTCAATCCTGTGTGCGTGGGCTATTCGATACCTGCTCATCAAGGAGAACAGGAGGATCCGAGCATCGACTTTAGAACACGTCAACCTGTACGGATATTAAGATAGTTTCGGGAGAAGTTTTGTATTAATGATGTGGTCGTGGGAGATTTCAGATATTCTGGTTTCAATAAACTCTCAGACTCGTATCATGAACTCTTGGCGCTTTGTTTGTTAAGCGCAATAAAATCTCATCAACGATTCTTCACGATCCGAAACTATAGCAACGAGAGGATGTACAAGTACTCTAAACAAGCTAGCACGAACATTGACCACGTGTTTTATGCGTTCACTCGCATTTGCATAGGCAACTGGGAGTTGCTATGATGTAATGCGGCATTGAATCAAGAAGCAAGCAAACAAATTTAGGCAAACTTCTCACCTTGGGATGGAAATTTTGCTTTGTTACTCTTAAACATTCCCCTAATTTATTTGTGTGTTTATCATCCTCAACACCAACAAGGATCCAAACCGTTCGTTCTGTGGAAGTTTTGTCGCATAATTGTGAGGCATTCCGGTACTTGTTGCAGCCTTGGACTTTGGAACCCCTCCGCTGACGATTATAACTGTAGCCGCGGCACTGTATCTACAAGACTCTGGCTAAGCCCTAGCCCATAATCCAGATTTATCACGATCCTATATACCAGTCAGTACCTCAGTTAGGTCTTCGCTAGGAGACAGCTTTACTAACTCTCTTAACTCGCAGGTGCAGTTTCCCATCGAAGCGCATGTCACTCCGAACCATCAGCATTTCCATCCCACGCTTCCTACTTTTACACATAGATGCCAGGATGTCTGATGCTCCAAGCTCCGGCGGCGATAGTCCTCTAGGCCTTCCGGTCTTTGCTATTCCAGAGGAAGAACTGCGCGAGATGGACCCGTCTGAGCAAAAGGCGATTCGACGCCTTCAGCGAGGCCCGGCAGCGTACGCCCCCGACTTCGACAGCGACAAGGAAACTATATGCCGTATCGTAAAAGCCACGATCGAAGTGACACGAAAAGAGGCCATGGCCAAGGCTGGCGATCTATTTTTCAAGCTAGCACACCCATTACGGTGCGCAAACCAAGATCTGAGGTCCCAGGTTGAGGCCTGGATTTCGGACCATCATATTGCACTTCTCGACGAGGAAAATCGGAATCTCCTTTGGCTGTGGTGCAACGGAAACCTGAAATCGTGGGCGGAGAAGATCAAGGCTCTCCCCGAATCATTCCCCTTCGCCGTTCAACGAGATGAAGAACTCGACCTGAATATGGTGAATCGGCTCAAGGGGCAGCTCTGGCAGCAATTAGATGTCCTTTCCAAAATTTCCGACCAGCCTGATTCCGTGCGAAACTGGATTTCATCTATGCGCCTGATTGCAAATGCGGAGGCTGGAATGACTGGCTGGTACATGGAGTACGTTGCCTTGCAAGCACGAATTGCCAATCGCCAGCAGTCACAACTGAAGGCCAATATTTCTAATCTTCAAGAGGCCATTACAAGTATGCTCTCTGTTCCCAGGAATACGAATTCCCCTGTCCACAGGCTCACCACCAGCCCAGAGCCGGTATCAAGGGGTGTGCAACGAAAACGCCGACGCACCATCACTGACAGTGGAGACACGGGCGAAAGGTATAAAAGTGCAGAGACATCTGATATTACGGATGCACAGTTCAACGCTTTGATGGTATTTTTGGACAAAATTGACTATGAAGGCAGCGAAGGCTTTGCAAAGGACGTTAAGGAACTTTGCGTTACGATCGGAATGTCAAAGAAGCAGGTGGATGAAGCTATGAGTCAATGCTTCTGGTGGTAGAATTGTGTGGAGAGTTACTTGAGGTCGGTTGTTTAATTATCCATGATACTGTCAACAATATTATCCTAAGATTAAACAACTAAAGATTGAAAGACATAATCAAATGGTGCTTAAAACGAGATTGAGTCTTTCATCCGCACTCAAAGGGGGAATTTTCAAAACGCCATTGGCTGGATTCTCTTGGCCATTTTTGCGAATCGGAATATTTTCCATTGGCTCTGGAAGCAAGCATGCCGGAGGAATTATCTAACATGCATTTCGAAAAGGACAAAACTCACGAGCCAGCTTCGTGGCATCTCACAGGCCATGAGACCAGAATTCATATCACCATGGCGAGCGCATAAACACCAAGCTCGCTGTGGATGACTGTCCATTTAGAAGGCTCAAATAAACCCAGTGATTGCATCAAATATGGCTCCTTGGCGTCAATTTAGCCGCTAATGATTACTATTCTAGAAGATGGGGAGACAACATCCGCAACATGAACCAAGCCGTCCTTAATTTCTAGGAGGAATGCATATTTGCGGGTGCTGCAGAGTTTCCTCTCCTCAGGTATGTCAAGGATTCGGAGATAACTCCTCAGGTCCTACGGTCTGCGCTAACCGAAGCCTTTCAGGAATTACTTGATGGGAATTTCAGTCTTCAGGAGGGCTCCGATGGACAAGATATTGTATTCAATATCAAGAGGACCCTACAGTAGTATTTTTACACCCTAAGGGACGTTGACCAGATTCCAATAATAATGGAGAACGCTCTTTCCAGGAATTGGACTTTTTGGGAGAAGCAATCGACTGATAAATCAGGCTCTGACGATGAGGGAGAGAAATGGAACCTGGGAGGCACTGTGATCCCTTGGTATGGAATTACATGCGGAGATAGCTGGTTCCTTGCCGAGTCCCTGGATGATAAGTACTTGAAGACCAAGGATCAATAAGCACAGTCAGACTTTGGCGAAGTATTATTGAACAACTGGCAAATGTACCCGATGGAAGTTCAATGCTGCCGAGAAATTCAGCCCTGGACTCGAAAGGATCAAGCCCAAAAACCCCGATTTTGTTCGCCAACGGCCCAAATGATCACATTACGCCATTGACAGGGGCCTGGAAAATAGTATCAAACTTTATCGGCAGCAGACTGGTAGTCCACCATGGCTTTGGAGTAAGTCTTGTCTGAACCCCATCCCTCATTAGCAATACGCTTCGGTCAGTAGCGATAGAGGATATCAGGACATTGGAAATGGGGAGTGTGTCATATGGTGTAAGACATGTTATAAAAATCTTGCATTTCAAAGGCTCATTTTCGCTACATAACAAATTCATTATAATTTACAGAAGATCTTATATCAGCATCAGGCCCCGATGCATTCATATCTACCATGCCAGCATCCACAGTGGGGTAAAGCGGCACAATTTCTCCAAACGTGTCAAACCATAAAAAGCTTGGGGATATTGCAGGTATCAAGTCAGAAAAGTTGGCGGCCATCTCCTCATCCTGTTGGTGTTGGGCAACTATGGGGTCTACGTCCAAGGCTGGTGTTTGTAATCCCGGCGCCGAAAGGTTTGGCGTAGCTCGCGAGCTGCCTGTTGCATCTCGCTCGTTTTGTGCCCCATTTAGATTGTCTTTCGTCTTATTGGGAACCCCTATGCTGTGGATGCTACCGAAGAGCCCCCCGACAAGTTGGGTTTGGCGCTGCATTTTCCAGCGCGCCCTCATCTCCAAGTATTTATCACATGCTCCCTGGAGGTGTTCCAAGATTACAAGGTGGCGTTTGGCCACTGCATCATGGATAGAGAACCGTGAGAGGGTGGTTAGGGCTAATCTCAGGCTGCGCTCGATTGGGAATGTGACGTCAAAATCCCCAAAAGTTGCGACCCCAAGCACAAGCCCGGACACAAAAGAAGAATTGATCACAAAAGGTAACCTTTTGGGGACATGTTCTGTGGTGAAAATGCTTTGCAGCATATCAACGTTGTGTATTGCAGCCTCAAGGCACGCGTAGACTAGCACTTGGTTGGAGGATGATTCAGCTCGCACGTCCTGGCCAGGGTGCGCAGAATTGGGATTTGCGTCTACATTTGCAGACACTTCTCTGAGAAGAAATGGAAAAGACAGTAAGATAATCGTCCAAAACGCTGTTTGTTTAAGATTGAGAAGACCCATGTTGGGCCGCTTGGGGTCATCTGGTGAAGAGAGAAGTTCGCCAGACTCGATGCCATCGATGTTGAAGCCTTCTTGTGACTGAGCGGACCAGCGTCGGTGATGTTGACTGATACGCTCAATAACTTCGGTAGATATCATCCTCTTCGCATAAATCTGTGATAAAACTGACTCGAATATCATGGAAAGATCATTGCATGCCGAGTAATCCTCCTTGCTTGCCGTCTCTCGTGTTTCTGCCGTTGAAGGCGGGCGCCCTAATGAGGCACTCATGAACAGATCCAGAATGCGAATTGCTTTCCATAGCCTCTCCCGCGCCCGGCACTCGGCTGGTGGGAACAGCGCCGAGATATCTTTGCGGTGCAGGCCAAGGGCGTATGCCGCACGAACACCCATGCCAAGATACATGAATGCCGAATTCCTCCTCGACGCACCAAGAAGATACATGGTGATCAAAGCAAAAGTTTGGATTGTTGGAATATCGGGGTCTTCCATGAGCGACTCGACAGTAAGGTAGCGTGCGTAATTGAAGAAGACCTCGGCAAGCTCATCCTTGTCCTCGGGACCAGTCTGGGCTCCGATGGCAAAGATGAGATAGTACACTGGACTCGCAGGGTCACTCTTGTCACAGCCGTTCTCTTGCCATTTTTTTATCGAGCGAGCGAGCTCGTCTTGGCAAAAGAGCAATAATACGCAGTTCGCGGACTGCATATACCAGCGTTGAAGGTACTCTACCTCCTCCGGGGTTTGCTTTGGTGGGGGGTTCTGGGCACTTGTCATGAGCCATCCTCGTTGAGCGTCTGGCGATGACTCGACAATCAAGTGCCGCAGTGGGTCATCGACAAACGGGCATGTTCCTAGGCTTTTTCGCACGATACGGCGGATATTTTGGAGGAATGATAAAGTGGCAGAGTCTCCAATGAACATGTACTGTCCCTTGGTATCCTTGACCAGGCGGGACATCTGAGGGACCCTGGTTGGAAAGCCACTAGAGAGTAAATGGGAAGACGTCGACTGTCGATCACTCGGCGAGGCCTCGGTGGTCAACGGGTTATTAGACACGGCATGGGATGGAAGCTGGCCGGCACTAGGCGTTGGCTGGCCGGCGTCGGCGTCGATGCGTATATGGTCGCCGGGACTCATCCGCTCAGCGTCGGGCCCGCCCGGCGGAGTCTCCCTCCGGAAGTGGTCGGGGTCCGGGCTGGGAAGTGATGAGGCCAGCAACGGATACCGGGTAGCAGACGACTGACAGTCTCGGCCGACTCCGCGTCTGACGCAGCGACGACATGGCCGTTGGCCGTCGCAGCGTTGTTTCCGCTGCTTGCAGCTCTCGCATGCTTGGGCGCAGCGTTTGCGTTCGCTATCGCGGACCCTCTTGGTCGGCATTTTACCTGTGGGCTATGGCCCTTTGCCGCCACCACCGTTTCTTGCTGCTCACCCTCTTCTATGCAGTGCACACCTTTCTCCACTCTTTTTTGGCTTGCTTAAATTAGTGCAATTATCCAATGTTTTCAATTCTGGCGCCACCAGGTCGTCGGGCCGCTGATTTTGTACCTGCGTGTCGTATCAGTCTTGCCATTCCTGAGACACGAGGGGGGCCAGCTCAGTCAATGATGCGACAGGCCATTTCAATTGCGTAGCGAGTCACTTACCCTGAACCGAGATCTCGGATGAGACCAGAGATTACAATACCAGAAGGTTGAAGATTCCAAATGGCCCCATCCTCACGTCGAACCCGGGGTTGGAATGCAGGAATCTGCTACGTACAAGTATCACTTGAGCCGAGCAGCCGATAATTGATGCCCCGGCACAAATATTAGACTGCTCCTGATTGGCTGTGATAGCCCGTCGTCCCCGCAGCAGGTCTGGAGGGGCTACCCGGCTTCCGACACTTGTTGGTTGATTACCAATTCTTGGCGTAGTGATGGGTAGCATTGGAAGAGAGTAACCATGCCCAATTTTGACTTGGATACGTCCGTAACTCCAAGTATTTTACTATCTGTAGAATCTTGCAAGTCTCAACCGGGGCATTAGACAACTGACGCATCACCATTTATTCGCTGACACAATGGCTGATTACAAGGCAACCTACCCTGCGGGTTTGCGAATCCACCCTGCGCTTGAGGCGTACTTCGCCAAATTCTATGAGATCTCGGACACGCCAGGCCTCACAGAGGAATATGTGAACATGTTCACGGCGGATGCTACATTTATTATGGCATCGAAGTATAGCAAGGGCTCAGAAGGTTCGTACATCAATGAAATCATCCTAGAGATAGACGCCCAGGCCACGCTAACAAATAAACGCCGGGAACAGAAATCACGACAACAAGGAATGGAATGTGGACATTGGTTGAGTCGCGCAAGCACACCTTGCACAAAATCTTTCCATTCGGCGACAACTCCACAGAGGTCATGATTTCTGGATCTGTCAAGCTTGGCCTCCGGTCTGGGCCGACTGTGGATGTCGATTGGGCAGCAAGGGCGCAATTGACACAAGACGAGGCTGATGGAGAATGGAAGATGAGTTTCTATCAGGTTTATCTGGTAAGTTTATCACATTGAGTTATCCTTAGCAAGTTGACAACCTAACGCTTTCGCAAAGGATACCGGAGCCATGAAGAAATAAGTGCTAGAACTTGGAGAAATGAGTTTTGACACAATTTTTATTGCTATTGCAAATAGATAAAATATAATTATATATTGATATTATCAATCTAAATTTGTTTAGATGCAAATTCCATGATACTGCTGCCAACTTCCTCGGCAGCTTCGATGCAATGCCAGTGGCCAACCCCGGCCAAAATCTTAATCGACTTAGCTTGCGGCTCACATCCCCATCTGCAGAAAGGAACGGTAATTTTTAGCTTCGAACCTGTATTGATGAAAAGGGGATCCAGTAGGACTTACTCATTAAGCATGATCTGGGCATCTGAAAGCGGGCTAGTCTTGTCCTCCTCCCCAGCAATGACCAAAACGGGACAATGGGCGTCGGAGTATTGAGGACGATTGGCCTCGGCAATAGCACGGCAAAGCGAGTTGTAACCCTCTGGCTTCTGTGACAAAAGAAGCGCCCTGATAAACGCCTTGTGGGTGGGAGAAGCCTTGGCGCCGGTAGCCGCGCCGGGAATGGTGTTTGCCATAGCCTCCATTCCCTCTGTGCGTATTATCGTCAGTGAGCCTCAAATTTACAGGATCAGAGAACAGTTTCAACAAGGATGACTTACTTTGCTTCACAGTCTCAATTCGCACCGTAAAGACTTGGCCAAGAGCGGGCTTTGGAAGCACTGGTCCGATGAGAACAGCACCTCTTAATTGCAACTTGGCTGCGACTTCGGTGACAACAATACCACCCATAGAATGACCTGCCACTATGGTCTGGCTGGGTGGAATCGACAGTTGTTTGATGATGTCCTCGACATCTTCTGCAATAGACTTGATTGTTGGGGGCTCATGAGCCGGCTGTAGCTCCGAGAGGCCACTTCCTAAATGCTCGCTTAGCAACAAATGCGACAGGGCACCGTGACTTCGTACCGTGTGTGTCAAAGGTGACACATGCGTATCCGCTGTTGGATAATTTGGTAATCAGCGGCGCATAGAATGAGTGGGAGGATCCAAGCCCGTGTATGAAGATGAAGGTGGTCAAATTGGAGTCAGGCGACTGGGGCTTCACGTGGGTGAAGAAGAGGGATTTGCCTCTAACTTGGAGAAAAGGCATCTTGAACTGTGAGAATACGAAAAGGAACCTTTTTCTTTTACCCCAATTGAACAGCTATGACAAGATGAACTCTTCAAGGTATTTCTCAATCATATAATGAGGCGTTTCGAGAGAAACGAGAGTGCAGTCGCCAATGTTCTCGCTGGGAATGCACCAGTAAATTGCTCGCTACCAATAGCGCATCTCAGTGGACTTGCAGTGGAGCTGCGTCGTGGCTAGTGCGGGTGGGCATTTGCCGCAGCGCCTCCAGTGGATGCGTCGGATGCCGGGCGAGGCGAGTGGGGTCCATCGGCAACGGGGTGATGGGGTTCCTCTCGACAATTGTATATCCGTCGGGAGTTGGGCAAGGCTATTGGCTCTTGATCAATGGATTGTACTATCTCATTGGACGTACGGTGCTATGACGAGGCAGAGAGTACGGATGAGGCATAAACAAATCAGCTGGACGGTTCTCGAGGGCTACAGCCATAACCCGGCTACGACCGGCTTCGTATCAGCCTACATATCGTTACCCGCTCTAGCATTTCCGTTTGGACTGGATTGGATGGAAACTCTGTGGCGTAGCGCAACCGGCTCTCCCAGCTTAGCATGTACACTCTCGTTTTATGGATATTTTGGTGGAGCATTGGCGATCATATTGTATAAAGATACATCCACTACAATACAGGTCTCGCTCATGCTGTTCATTTCGCGCTAGCCCTGTGCAAACCACGGAGAAGAATACCCAAACATGGCTACCAATGCATCACAAACATACTCGTCCGTGGCTGAGACGAGCCGCATCTTAAAACTGTTGTGCGACCAGGTCGACCCCGTCTCCTTGCCCCCGGCAGTGCATGGTTTGGCATCGCAGGTGAAGTTCACCTCTGCCCGCGACTTTCCCTACTTCCCCATCCCATTCAAGGAGACAGAGACCACTGCCGCTCTGAAGGCCATCGAGGGCTCTCTCGCGTGCCTTCTAGCAGATCTCAAGGATGGACAGGAAAAGAAGCGAGATGTCGTGGTAGATCTAGAAAAGACGACCGCCTTCCTGTGCCAGGCGTACTTGGCCAAGGTCGGCGGGCTTGGAAAGCTGGACCCAGAAGTCAAGAAGATGCTGAAAGGTCGGTTGAAGATTAGAACCAGAAGTCTTAATAGTAGGCCATTACTAAATTGAATATAGACACCGATCTGCTGCAGGCGCAGTCAAACTCTTACAGGCGCATGTCCGCTAACCTCTACGAAACCAAGACCCCAGGAGAGTACTATCACATTCATGGATCCCTCGAAGCGAACACGACGCTGGGGATGATTGGATTAGAGCCCTTTAGGCCTGACTTGAAGACCCATGGCGACATTGTGAATGTCATTGAAGGTGCAGTCAAGAAATTTTCAGTCTCGGAGTTGGAGGAGCTCAATGCCAAAAACCGCCAGGCTGGCGTACCGGCCTTGAAGCATGAAGAGTTTCTGAAGACTCCGCATGTAGGTCCAACCAGAACTACAGTCTTAGACATGGCCTGCTGATCTTCAATGTGCTTTTAGGGAAAGGAAAACATCAGCCTACCCCCCTGGTCGGTTGACCAGCTGGAGGACGAGACGCCAAGAACTCCACTGCCGTCAAGTATTCCTGGGGAACCATCGATGCCTTTGGCCGGCATCAAAGTGCTTGAGCTCTGCCGAATCATCGCTGGGCCAATTGTCACACGCATCCTTGGCGAGTATGGTGCCGATGTGCTGAAGATCACTAGCCCCAACCTGAGCGACGTTCCGTTTTTCCAGGTTGATGGAAACATGGGGAAGCATGCGGCGGAGCTTGACCTCAAGACGCCTGAAGGAAGAAAGGAGTTTGAGGTTCTCCTTGCAGAGGCAGATGTGGTTGTCGATGGGTATCGCCCAGGCGCGTTGGAACGACTCGGCTATGGCGCTACAGCGTTGACAAAGTTCGCCAAAGAGCGAGGCAAGGGATACATCTACGTGAATGAGAATTGCTTCGGATACCAGGGAGAATGGGCTGGCCGTCCTGGCTGGCAGCAGATTGCTGATTGCGTAAGTTTTCCATCCCGCGTCCCGAATTCAAAGAGTGAATTAGATGTCGGCGACTGACTCCCATTTCAGGTGAGCGGTGTTGCATGGGAGCAGGGTAGATTCATGGGATTGAACGAGCCCGTTGTGCCGCCTTTCCCCATTTCCGACTATGGCACTGGGTGCATCGGTGCCATTACTGCATTGGCTGGACTGTACCATCGGGCCAGAATGGGAGGATCCTGGCATGGAAAGGCATCGCTCCTCCAGTACGATCTGTTGTTGTTCAAGGCCGGGCTGTACTCGGAGGAGGTCAAGGAAAAACTACGCGAGGCTATTGGCGAGGAGTTCTTGTCACTGCGACACGGGCACAGCGTGGACCAAATTTCCGGCACTGCGCTCCGCCGCCTCAGACAGACGAGCCCCGAGGTCTTTTGCGAGCCTCGTTTATTGGATTCCTGGTACTCGGCTGCCTACAAGGCCGATGTGCAGGCCGTCCTGCCCGTCGTGCAAATCGACGGCCTCGACCTGGGCTTCCGCAGGGCCAGCCGTCCAAACGGCACCGACAAGGCGTCGTGGGATTTTTCAGGAGATGGGGACTACAGAAAACCCTAGGGTACTCTATTCAATGTTGGTTGAATGAGAAAATTCATTTTAAGAAAAAGATTAAGCTTTCGGTAGTTGTTTATTTGTGTATTTTTCGGTTATCTATTGACTCCGTTTGGGTTGTGCCCAGCAAATCACCAAACCAATCAATCCAGTCATCCTCCCCTACGGAATGCAAAATCCCTTTGAGTTCCCCCCGGACAATCCAACGCCATACGGACCTTTCGCCATCGTACGACCCGTAATTGCTGCTCGCTCAATCGGGGAAACATCCGGCATGTCGTATCATGCGACCATCCGGCGGCTAATGCACATACCCGTCGGGTAAGAGGTCGGATGCGGGCCATTTACACCCTGTAGCCGACCATGGCGCACCGATGGCTTCACAAACACACGCGGACCCCTCCGAGATCTAGATCATCCACCTCGTCAGCATCTCGAACCCCGCATTGCCCCATGGGCGCTCCATGTCAGTGCTACTGCGGGGTGGCCCTTTATCCAGATGGGCCGTTGATGAACACGCTGTTTGTAATGCGTGGCACGTAAGACTTCGCGTGCCGGATCATCTCTTTACATGCATCTGCCTTTCCAAACCCGTCTTCTAAATCCGCCTATCCGTCCTTGGAGCAACATAAAAACACTCGCAGCTCTCACTCATCCTTCAAACCTCACTTTACTTCACCTCATCCCAACAATCTCCAATAAATCTTCACCTCACAGCCATCCCGACTAACCGCAAGGACCATACATACCTCGGCTTTCACACGCATCAAGATGGCGACTCAGAACGGTACTGAGGAGGGTCTCGGCCAGGCATTCACCCAGCATGTTATCGACTCATTTGGGCCCAAGACCAACCCCCGACTGCGAGAAGTCATGGGCTCCTTCGTTCAACACATGCACGACTTTGCTCGCGAGATCAACCTCACTGTGGACGAGTGGCTTCTGGCGGTAGACATGATTAACAAGGCCGGCCAGATGAGCAATGATCGCCGCAACGAGGGTCAGCTCGTGTGTGACGTTATCGGGCTTGAGTCGTAAGTCGTCAGCCATGTTGTTCCATCGCTTGCTTATGCGCTGACGCCTGCAGCTTGGTCGACGACATCACCCACCGCGCATACGCCAAGAACTCCAACTCCGGCACCCTGTCTGCCATTCTTGGCCCCTTCTGGCGTGCTGACACTCCAATCCGCGAGAATGGCACAACCATCTCATTTGAGCCACCCAGCGATGCCGTCCCAGTCTTCATGCACGGCAAGGTCACTTCTACGGGAACTGGCAAGCCCCTCGCCAATGCTTCCGTCGAAGTTTGGCAGGCTTCGACAAATGGTCAGCACCTTGGCTAGAATTGATGCTTTTTTTTATTTTTATACAGAAACGTGCTGACTGTCAATCCAGGCCTTTACGAGCAGCAGGACTCCAACCAGCGAGAACACAACCTGCGAGGAAAGTTCATCACAGATTCCGAGGGCCGGTATTCCTTCTACTGCCTTAAGCCCACTCCTTATCCTGTAAGTGCACCCAGACATTGATTCGGTATTCTCTCTAACGTGGTGCTTAGGTTCCCAATGACGGTCCCGCAGGCAAGCTCCTCGAGCTCCTCGACAGACACGTCTACCGACCCGCGCATCTTCACTTCATGGTGAGTTTGAAATCAATCCTCGGGAGATTGCATATCAAACTAATGCTTGTTGCAGGTTATTGCAGAGGGCCACAAGAGGGTCGTTACACAGATCTTCGACTCGGATTCTGACTACCTCGGCAACGACTCCGTGTTTGCCGTCAAGGATGATCTCACAGTCACCTTTGTACCAAGAAAGGGAGACCCCCAGGCTCAGTGGGAATTAGAGTTTGACATGTCTCTCGCCGTGAAGAGCGACTAAGCATGTTTGGATGGCGAGACTCGGCGAGCGCAATGAGCTCGTCCAGTGTAAAATGAGATGCCCAATATCTGGCATTCAAGTGCCATTTTTTGTGTATAGCGACTGTTTAAATTACATATGTCCTATTTTTGAGCGCAAAGAAGGATGGATGTGGATTGTTTTAGTATATGGGTACGACACGATCGCTTTGAGGATACTGGGATCGAATGAATTGAGACTACCAAAATTTCTGTGCAATATTCACCTGTCTGAAGAAGGACAACAAAATCGGGTGCCGTCTTTCTTGTCAATTGAGTCCAATGATTCGAGGTGGGGACTGGCTAGGAACTCGTAGCACTCACTACCTTTGTTTTTGTCGTTTAGGGGACTGGGCACTACCTCCCAACCAACATCCTATTCTAGGAAAATAAAAACTATTTAAAGCTTCACTACCTAAGGATACAATTTTTAATGGGATGTGTAATGTCCCAAAACTCCATGAGTATTGGACAAACTACAACTATTTCAACATGTGAAAATATTGAACCCATTGCACATCTAGTTCACATTTCAACTTTTAGACAAGTGTGAGTATATGTCATCTTGCATTGGCATATATATGTAGGTATGCATTATTCCATTGGTCAAATGCTCCGAGAGCTAATTGCAAACCATTGCTTTGTTCCGTTTGCATGGATGTTCCATGTCGGTAATTGTGTAGCACCTGCATCCAGGTGAAATCCCATTCAGTTGGCTTTGTGGCGTCTGTTAGTCGGAAATCTTGTGCTGCGTGTCTTATTAGGAAAGCTTCCGCGACCTCCGAAGTTCGGAACAAGTCACCGACATATTGCAACGATGGACCTTTCTCTTTCGTGAAGTTATCGAAAACCTACTCAAAATGATTTGCAAGGTCATATAAATTATTCAATAGCAAATTCATCGACTGCTTCTGATTGGCACTAGGGACAAGACCGACAGTCCCAGTTGATCAATTGTGAGTACTACTACCCGAGAGTAACCACCAGAAGATTGGGACACGTCGATATGGAGCTGTCTTTTTGTTGCATTTTGAGTAAGGCAATGATGAACTTGTAGACCTTCTATTGCTGATATCAGTGCATTAAGTCACAATGGCCGCACATGCACGAGCAATTAGTAATCAAGGAATGTCTGGGTGGTGGTGTTGTTACACCCACTAAATTGGCTGGCTACCTTGAACCGGGAGATCAACACCATACACCCGCTTCTCGTCTCTGTCTCGTTGTTCACGATAGCTGGCATTTGATGACAACTGCTATATTGCTGAGCCGCCTTGGAAAACTCCTGAAGTCAATCATCACGGAGTGAGTCACTCCGACAAGGCTCGAGCACAGGGCACATCTGACCAGGCCTGGCCAAGGTTCAATAAGGTCAATTGAAACAGGTCAGGGCTGGAGAGCCCGTGGAGCTCTTTGATAACCTAAAATATGCCAAGTTGCTATGGGATGGCCTTAATCGGCCCCCGACTGCGGTACTGCCAGTTCCCGATTTGTACTAGTGGGTCTCGTAGGGAGTGTTTGACAAGAAGCCCCACATGGTTGGGGATTCAAGGTCAACGTGACCATCTCATCTCATCATCAACTTCGCTGCGCCACCTCAAAACTCTGGGAAACGATGGACTATTTTCGGGATCGCAGCGCGGCGGACGGCAGGACGAGTTCCTCCGCAATGGCGCCTGTTCCAATCGACGACAGCCTCAATGATATCTGCGCCGCCGATGCCACCGAGTTTTCAGCCTTTCTCAGCGATAACGACGATGGCCTATTTCAGGATCTCGAGCTTCTTCATATGCTTCAAGCCAATATCCAGCCAATGGGGATTGGAATGCTAGGGACGCAAGAGACTTCCATGCCCAACCTCCAATTAGCAGCCGGAACTCCAGTGCCAACCAGCACTCGTATGGAGAGCTCGGCACCCTTCACCCCGCCCACGAGATTCATAGCGAATGGTGCACCTCCGCCAAAGATTGGATCCAGATTCTCCAGAGATGCTGTCAAGATTTTGAGAAACTGGCTCACGAACCACAGCCAGCACCCTTTTGCAAGCGAGGAGGAGAAGGAGTTGCTTCAGCATCAGACTGGTCTCAGCAAGACCCAAATCTCCAATTGGTTGGCCAATGCCCGTCGACGCGGAAAGACGCAAAACACTGCAGCCTCATCTAGAGCAAATAATACTTCTACTGGCTCAATTGATATTCCAAGGAGGCCGCCAACACCAGCGTACGATACGAGAAACCAAATGCTGGATCCATTGCAACGATGGGTCGACTCACCCCCTGAATATGAACCAGCCTCGGCAAGTGCAATTGCGCGAGCCATGGCCGCTTGTTCAGACTCCCCAGGTAAGAATGGCCAACGTAATAGGAATTGATCTCCTGGAAGATTGACCATCTAACCATGTATAGGAACCAGAAGCCCATTCAACTTTAATCACTCGAATGACGGATCAAATACGCCCTACTCCAGGGCTTCCTCAGCGAGTAGTAAGGGTACTTCCCAATCCAGTGGCGCCTCTGTGTATTCCTTTGAGTCTCGAGATGCTTCTGGGCCACTGAAAGCCTTCAACAACTCTCACCAGCGTCGCAAGAAGCGAGCTGCTCAAAAGCAAATGCACACAAAAACATCACTATTGACTCCCCTGAATACCTTCCAATGTACCTTTTGCACGGAAACCTTTAGGACAAAACACAACTGGCAAAGACACGAAAAATCTCTTCATCTAGCCTTGGAAACATGGGTTTGCGCCCCTCATGGCCCACGGGAAATGGACGACGATCAGTTGCTCCGATGTGTATTTTGTGGCGAAGCTGAACCAGACGATGCTCACCTCAAGACCCACAACTACCTCGATTGTAGGGGCCGACTCCCCGAGGAACGGACATTTAATCGCAAGGATCACCTCGGCCAACATTTACGACTAGTTCACAACGTCAAACCAAAGGATCTCGATGGACCCTTGGCACAGTGGAAGATGGCAGCGCCAGATATACGATCGCGATGTGGATTCTGTGATGTATCTCTGGACACGTGGAAGTCTAGAGTCGATCACCTGGCCGATCATTTCAAAGTAGGAAATACAATGGCTGACTGGAAGGGCAATTGGGGATTTGATGAGAATGTTCTTGCGAGACTGGAGAACTCCATACCGCCATGTAGGTTCCAAGCACTTGTATGAACTACACCATGCTAACTCCGAACCGTGCAGATTTCATCTCCACGGAACGAAATACCCCATTTCCATTTGAAGCCAGCAATGCGCTATGCGAATCTCCATGCAACGCATACGAGCTGATCGAACTAGAATTGATGCACTTTGTTCAAGTCTACTACGAACGATCGAAAAGGTTGCCGACCTCTGACGAATTGCAACTGGAGGCGTGCCGGATTGTATTTGCATCTGAAGTCTTGTCAGAACAGGAACGCCCTGGTTCATCCTGGCTGCGGGATCTGATCATGTCCTCCGAAACTATTGAGCGAAAAGCAAGGTTCAATTCTTTGAGGTCAAGTGCAGAAAGTCGACTTCCTATCCTTAGAATTATTGGACAAGACACGTTGTTCGAGGCATGTTCACTGGAGTCTCAGTTGCGTGAATTTGCTGGTGTAGACCATTCAATACCATTAACCGATCAGGAGCTTCAGCAAGAAGCGTCTCGGATTATACGTCGAAATGAGGACAAATCAAGATGCCCCGCAGAGTTTATTGCGAACTGGCTTATTGAACTGGTCGGGTCCTCCACAGGCTGGCTCGGGAGTTTCCGAGCGCGGGCACGAATTCCCAACAAGGAGGCGAGCGTGAATTCACCACAGTGGCCAACAGACTCGTCAAAGATTGATGCAATTATGAAGAACTACAGCGAATTGGAAAGGAGGCTATCGGAATATATCGATTTGATTCAGACTCACGGGGTCGAGGTAGATGGTGAGAGTCTCAAGCGACAGGCTCAAACCATCATTGGCGAGTTCGAGGACGAGGACTGGAAGCGAGTGGCAGCATCCAATGAAGACTGGCTCATAAACTTCAAACGAAGATACACAGGTGTTAGGAGCAACCAGCCCACGCGAAACTATTCACATTTGATCAGCCCCCCCATTGGGAAACTGATGTCAAAATCGGCTCAGGCTGCACAACCAGCAGGGCAGCCTCCCGGCCAAAGCTCCTTGGCCGCATCCAGGAGTGAAAGCAATATGGATATAATCCAATCACCAGTCAAACATGGACATCTGAACACTCACAACACAAATTTTCATCGATGGGTGGCTGTGGAGCTGGCCCGGTGGGTGGCATCAACAATGTCACCCAACAACCCCAATCAGCACATCCCGACAGATGAAGAGCTTCGACACCAAGCACGTTTTATATTTTATGACGAGTGAGTGAACAAGCCCGTAGGCGCTTCAACATTCATTAACTCAATGAAACTGCAGTGATGATCCGTGGAACCAAACACCTGCTGACAACGAGGAGTGGCTGAGAGAATTCAAGTTGGACGTTGGAATTTTCAAAGACGCAAGTAATGATAACATAGCATGATAGAATGAGGAGAGCAAATCTTCAAAGAGCTAGGGTGAAGCGATGGTAAAAGTAGAGACACTAATTGCATTTATCCAACGTTTCGCCGCCCGAGAGGCGCAAGACCGCGCTGCGAAGAGGAAGAAGGCCCTCACGGCTGAACAGCATGCGACCTACCGGGCACAGCTAAGCAGTGTTCACTTTATCAAGCCGAGGTATGCCGACGAGAGCCAGATCAACATCAGCGGTATTTTTAATAAGTGGAAACGGTAATGCATACCTAAGCTCTCTGTAGTGACTTCACATAGAGTCTGCTTGCTGACTTGAATAAATAGGTACTGCGTAATGATGAGCCTGGGCGACTGGAGGGCAATGATCCAAGCTCTAAAGCGCGAAACGACTCAGGACTTTATCTTGCACCTCTCTGAATAGTACAAGCTCACCTCATCGGGCTCGGTCGAAGAATATTTCCGTCAATTTCAACAGCTGTACACTACGGTAACTGGCCAGTACATGGACCGCAAGCCAGTGCTGAACGTGGATAACTTACGTGTCATCCTCACATTCAACATTGCCTATGACAACTCTATATTCCCTGGCGAGAGACATCGCGCTGAGCTAGCCAGTTGCTACCAGCTGCTGTGCTACACTGGAGCACGTCCCGCCGAGCTTGTGGATGGCGAAAGAAAGAAGCCAAATGATAACTCTATTCAGGATTTATTTAGCCAGCACACTATCCGATCGTCATCCTCCGGCGATGACGAAGAAGACGGCGTCGATGTCGATGAGGCTGTGGATGGGAGACTGGGTAAAGTGTTGGATGACAAAAACTCCAAGTTGGTCAACAACCTCCTCTCTAAAGAGACTGTAGGACGCGGGCGTCCTAAGGCTCTCTGTTATGAGGATATTCAGATGATGATCGTACGACACCCCGTTGATGGACGATGCATCCCGGTTATGGCCATTAAGTTCATTCGTAACAAAGGATCGGATAATAAACCGAAGCCGTAAGGTCTCTTAGCTAATTCTCTTAGACTCGCGCTTAACGCATAGGTGTCAATCAGTACTAACAGTCTTCAATAGGACTATCTTTTATTTCACCCCTTCCCTAGAACTAATATTCTGCGCTGTCTCCACGATCTTGGCTCTCGCTCTACATGATCAAGCATTCGACGCAGCGAGCTTAACCGATGCGTCTCGTGTGTTTGATACGAAGCCACGACGAGACATGGAGTCAATCCCATGCTAAAGGTCCCTGTCTTCCGCCGGTATCGTGGCGCCACTCTTTCCGATGATGAGGCATGTTAGCCTCCAAGCTCAGGGAAGACATTGGGCGGCAGAGCCTAGACTCGGGGCTTGAGAAAAATTGGACGCCCAGATTTGCTCGGATAGGCGCCGGAAATGCTGCTAACGGTATGTACTCTTTGAGCATCTGTTCCCTATAGTGGCTAGAAAATACCCATCCTGAGGCTTAAAAGGGGCTACACTGATTAATTACTCTGCTGCAGGCGACGCGCCAGATTCTGTCCGCGACCAATTTATGCGCCACGACCCTCGATTTGTTACGTTTCACCAAGCTTACTAGAACGAAATCGTCAACTTTGACATACAGAATGCTTTCTTAGAACAAGAAAAAGAAACTCAGCTGTTCCGCATGTTCGCTCATGTTAGCCTCACTCGCGATCCTCGTGCTACTGCTGATATGGTTCCTCCAGAGGTGTGGGAGAATCTGGAACCGGACCCAGAGGTCACTGAACTAGAAGATGAGCGAGCACGGCTGGAGCAGGGCAACTATCGAATTGAAGGCCATCAGGCTGAGACGCAGATCCGAAAGCTCACGAATCAGATACGGACTAAGCGTGCGCAACGCGAGAAGCGCATTGTCAGAGAATATCGCGAGAACTACTTTTACCTCCGCCCCACTTGGGACATTGAGAGACAGGCAAGAGGAGAGGAGGAGGACGACAACGACAACAAGCAAGAAGAACTTGTAGAGCCTGTGATCGATCTGGCTATCCCAGAACGTGCAAGACTCGCAGAGATTCTGTGCAATCAACGTGATAACTTGACTGAAGAGGAAACTCGTCAACGAAGAATGGAGGCAGTCGATATAATGGTAGCCCTGTGCGGGAAGCAAGAGACGGTCAAGCGCGATCGCATCAGGCTGAGGACAAAAGCCGTCCTGCCTATTATACATGTCTCGCCTGAACCCGAGGCCAAGTTCGAGCCCAATGCCGACCCTTTTCCGCTCCTTATGCAAGCGGCGCAATGTCCCGACTGCATCGGTGATTAACGCCTCTCTCATGAGGAGCGGGCTTTTGCATACTGCCGCTCGACTATTAGGAATAACCACTTCCACGATCAGCATCTGGCTACGCGTGAGTGAGCTGAGCAGGATGGTGACAAGATCCAGTGTGAGCATCCCAAATGCCGAGGCATTGACCTTCAAAGCCTGGATCATTTTCGAAGTCATGTGCAGAGAGTCCATGGAGTAATCTTGCGGTCATCAGGGCAAGTACAGCAGAGGCGATTACGGGAAGCGAGACGCCGACAACTTGCCAAGGGCGAACGTTATTAGATGGGATCGAACGAAGTATTTCTCTCACTGAGAAAGCAGCATTTAGCTAGAGGTATAGCATAAAATGTAATATTCTGGGCAGTCAAGATATATGAAACCCAATATAGCACAGATATTATTAATAAGAGATAGGTTGTCTTTATGGAGAAGCGGCTTGCCGTTGAGCTAGTTGGTGTTGCTGTTTGATGCTCGGTCTACCATCTAAGTATTGGATCGGCCATGTGATCGAGCCCTACATCTTTCATAGTCACGCAGAGGCTCTAGAGAACCGCTGAGTCAGCACGAAAGGGAGGCTATTCAGACAGCCGATACAATACAGCGAGAGCGCGGCGTGGCGGAGAAGCCAATACAATAGGTGGGGAATAGGCCAAGGGCGGAGGTCGGGTGCAGCCGCGTAGAAGGCGCGGCTACGAGGCGCGGGCGATTGGGCTAAGGGTACCACACCCACACCAGTCACGGGGTATCCGGGACACTGTCGCACAGACACAACATTTAGCACAAGAAGAGCACAAGCGGCGTGGGAAACGCGCCGGCGAAGCGGCAGCGCAGAATAGGGTTTTTACGCCGAGACACGATTTTTACCTAGATTAAGAAGTATAGAAGTTCTACAGGCCTAGTAATAGGTAGGATAGCATATAATTTATTATTATTATTTATCCGGTTTAATAAAGTTAAAGGCGACGCTATACGATTCGCACGGAATGCGCTTGCCGTCAGATGGACATGTAAAGCTTTTCTGTCAGAACCTGCGCTTATATGCGGTGGCAAAGTACAGCACACTTAGAACGGGAACGGGTGGAATAAATCAATTAGAGACCGCGGTGCCACCGGAATAATAACACTCCCAAAGAGGCGCTCCATATAAAGGAAGTGGTGGATGGTTCTAGTTGGTTCTAGAAGGCAATATCTCCCACTCCCCAAAGTATATATTTCGCGGGCCCCCTAAGACCCTCTGAAAGCAAAGAAAAAAGAAATAAAAGAGCAAAGATTAATTATTTCTCACTGTAGTATATATAACGCTGTAGCAGGTTTATAAAGTATAGCCCGCTATATAGGATACTATGGATAACTAATAGAATATTAATCGCTTTCAAGAGAATTTCATTATTAGTACACGTCCTGAATGGCACCCTAAAGCAACTGTTGATCCCATAATAGCCGATATATTAGTACGATATTCCGAAGGAAGCCATAGCATATTCTTCCCATCTTGCACTACCCACCTTCCATCAGTGCTTATACCATAGCCGCAATGGAGAACCTTATGTGAAGTAGTATTCAGGTTCAAAAGCCCGATATTAGTAACAAGGCAGTTAGTATTTACTAAATCGAAAGAAAGCAAATGTGGTTCAATATCAAGCTTTAGCGTTATGATACAGGCACCTGTAGCGGGATCCCAGATCTTAATGGTGCAGTCCTGAGAGCCAGACGCAAGTCGCTGGCCATCTGCCGACCAGGCGATCGAGTCGACCAACTTGCTATGGCCCTCGAGTGTCATAGCACAGGCGCCCGTGGCGGGATCCCATATCTTAATAGTGTTATCTATAGAGCCAGACGCAAGCCGCTGGCTATCCGCTGACCAGGCAATCGAGGTAACATGGTGGTGGCCATGGCCCTTGAGAGTTGCAGTGCAGGCGCCCGTGGCGGGATCCCAGATCATGATGGTGCTGTCCTGAATGTCAGACGCAAGCCGCCGGCCATTAGAGGCAGATGCAAGCCGCTGGTCATCCGCTGACCAGGCAATCAAGGTAATCCAGCCACTGTGGCCCTCAAGCGTCGCAGCGCAGGCGCCCGTGGCGGGATCCCAGATCATGATGGTGCCGTCCTGAATGTCAGACGCAAGCCGCTGGTCATTAGAGCCAGATGTAAACCGCCGGCCATTAGAGGCAGATGCAAGCCGCTGGCCATCCGCTGACCAGGCAATCGAGGCAACACGGTCGTGGCCATGGCCCTTGAGAGTTGCAGTGCAGGCGCCCGTGGCAGGATCCCAGATCTTCATAGTGCTATAAGAGCCAGACGCAAGCCGCTGGCCATCCGCTGACCAGGCAATCAAGGTAATCCAGTCACTGTGGACCTTAAGCGTCGCAGCGCAGGCGCCCGTGGCAGGGTCCCAGATCTTAATAGTGTTATCTACAGAGGCAGACGTAAGCCGCTGGCTATCCACTAACCAGGCGATTGAGTAGACCCTGTCGCTATGGCCCTCGAGCATTGTAGCATAGGTGCCCATAGTAGGATCCCAGATCCTAATAGTATGGTCAAAATCGGCACCAGACGCAAGTCGCTGGCCATCTGCTGACCAGGCAATCGAGCCAACTATGCCAATATGGCCCTCGAGTGTTGCAATGCAGGTGCCTATAGTAGGGTCCCAGATCTTAATAGTGCAATCCCAAGAGCCAGATACAAGCCGCTGGCTATTTGCTGACCAGGCGATCGACTCAACCCACCCACTATGGCCCTTAAGTGTTATAATGCAGATGCCTGCAGTAGGATCCCAGATCTTAATAGTACGATCATGAGAGCCAGATACAAGCCATTGGCTATCCATTGACCAAGCAATCGACTTAACTGGGCCGCTATGGCCCTTAAGTGTTATAGCACAAGTACCTGTGATAGGATCCCAGATCTTAATAGTACTATCATAAGAGCTAGATGCAAATTGCTGGCCATCTGTTGACCAAGTAACCGAGTTAACCCCATCACTATGGCCCTTAAGTGTTGCAGCACAGATGCCTGTGGCAAGATCCCAGATCTTAATAGTATTATCCTGAGAGCCAGATGTAAGGCGCTGGCTATCCACTGACCAAGCAATTGAGTCAACCCTATTGCTATGGCCCTCAAGCGTTATAGCACAGGCACCTGTGGCAGGATCCCAGATCTTAATAGTACTATCATCAGAGCTAGATGCAAGCCATTGGCCATCTATTGACCAAGCAATCGACTCAACTGGGCCGCTATGGCCCTTAAGTGTTATAGCGCAGGTGCTTGTAATAGGATCCCAGATCTTAATAGTACTATCATAAGAGCTAGACGCAAGCCGCTGGCCATCTGGCGACCAAGCAACCGAAATGCCCCCGCGGCTATGGCCCTCAAGTGTTGCAAGGCAAGCATTCCAGTTTAGTTCCACATGTGGCTTTAATACTATCCAATCTGGTTCTTCTTCCTTAAACAGCTCTCTTACTCGGCTGTTGATAGGACTAAATATAAGGGCTGACGTATATACCTGTAATGGAGCAAGCTCGATAGCCAGCTTATGTAAAAGAATAAAGCGATGTGCATCTTGAAGTAGTTCTGTAAGTTCATTTGCCCCTGTCTGTTTCTGTGATAATGTTAATCTTAGGCCGTCTTAACTATGTAGAAAAATAAACTAAAACGTACTAAATTCTTTAGCTTTTGCGTTGCTAAAACTCCTTCTGGCATACTGTGCAAGAGACTTAGAGACTCGAGCCAGTAAAGAAACTTCTTTTTAAGAAATTGATAGACCATGCTGCTATCCTGAAGCTGGCTCATCTCCGCCTTGGGATTTGAGTCATGAAGATGGTCAACCCAATAGACACAAGAATACCGAATCGAAGCCAATGGGTCAGGCATAGGTGGCGAGATCTGATCGATAAGGTATCCTGGATCCCTTAGATTGTAAATATCGCGTTGAAGGGTTTCTGACATGGCTTCTAGTGACCTTAAGAAGATAGTACGGTGCTGGTGTGTGGTGCCAGAAGGTAGGACCTGGTTGGGTGCCTTGCCAATGATATACTCCTTTGCCGATTGATGCACAAAGTAAATGATATCTTCTCGGATTGTTAAAAAGGATCCACAAGACTCAATGATTTCTGGTAGGTCGTCGTAGTCTTCGGTCTTTGGTGATTTAAGAAGAGCTGTCAATTCCGCCAAAGTAACAGGCCGATATGCAACGGAAGCAACAGCCAGAATATCATTGCAAAGCTCCGAATCTTCTGAATCACAGATCTGCTTCATCATCCGCTCGTAGAGAGCATCCAGTCCTGGTGGGAATGATTTTAGCTTGGCGTGTGTATGCCGCCTTCGGACCTTTGGGTCTGCGAGCTCTTGACATACCAAGGCCACCCATAGAAAGGTATCATTGGCATTCGCGCTTAAATAGCTTTCGACTGCGACTCTCGTTTTCCTGTCGTAGTTCTTGACCTTTGTTAATTGATCCACACGATGTCCGATGTATGCAACAACAGCCTGGGAGATGGAGTTTTCGTTCAACTCAAGGTGCAGTGTGACGTTCTGCTCCTCGTTGTTTAACCTTTCCTCAATCTCTGGCCAGTTGCGGCTGGATATGATCCACTTGACGCGGGACGAAGAATTCGATGACGCTTGGATAATGAAATCAAGAAGCTGGGGTCGATGGGTAATGCACTCGTCCAGAGCATCGACGATCAAGACCGCGTCTTTCAAATCTGGGTCCTTGAGCATGCTTATGAGAATCTCGGCCAGAGACACCCAGACATTAATGCCCTGGAAGAGCTTCTCGCCCATAATATCGTACTTGAGTCGAATGTACGAGATGAGCGATGGTTTCTGGATGATGAGGAGGTAGATGAGACCACGTAGCACGGCCGTCGCATTGCTTAGTTGTGCCTCAGTCGCTTGGCAGAAGAAATAGGACAGGCAATGAGCAGATTCCTTCTCCAGCTCGTCAATAATCCCACATAGCAGCATCGTCTTGCCTTTGCCGGGGCCCCCTTTGATCCAGAGCCGCCGTCTCTGTGGATCGTCGCGAAATCGCTGGAAGTCGGTGTGGTCAAGAATCCAGCGATACGAGTCCCTGATCAGGCCGCCCTTCGTGCCTTCGATTCGCTTCTTATCGTCGCGGGGGTCAGTCACAAGTAGGTCCTTCATGCATTTCTCGTCCTTTTCGTCCTTGTACCTCTTCTCTTGCTGCCGTGTTTGATCATAGATGGCCGAATGGATGCCTTCGAGATTCATCTCTAGAGCGCTTGCGGTGTGGATGAGTGTCCGCATTTGTATCTTGCTCTGTTCAGTATTGTATTGATCCATGTCTCTTTGCACGACAGCCTCGGCATTCTGGATCTTGCTGAGCTGGCCAGCCCAGTCATCGATTTTAAACATATCCCTTCCAATAACGGCAGCCCAGTTGCGATAATAAAGGCAGACGCTGTTCATCTGGTATGACAGAAGTTTCTCATACAGCTGCATAACACCCTTCTCTAGTTGGCCTCGCAGACCTACAGAGGAACCCTCGATCTTGTTTTCGTCGAGAAGTAGAGACACTAAGGCCCAATACCACTCCATCCTCGACAGGACATATGCTATGTCTTTGCGATTGGCGAGTGCTTCAGTGACCGGGTTTGATAAGATCTAGCGATTGTCAGCAGGGATCATTCGCCGTTCCCTCTTCGGTCGAGACAGGATAAATATACCTCCAGTCCAAGGCAGACGCCGACCCAGGCGACGGCAGCTGCCGGAGCAGCATGTACTGCCTTCTCAACTATTTCCCTCACTGCTTGCACAGCCTGCGAACCTTCGTCGATGCCTCGCTTGATAGACACTACTTTCTGCGTCCGAGCCAATCCTTCCTGGACTAACTTCTTCATTTGGAGGCATCGAGTCTCCCGATTGCTTCCTATCTCATTGTCGATCAGGTCGGAGGAAGTAGAGGTCGTGTCGTCTCGGCGAAGTCCAGCTGATAAGATCCTCTCGTACGTGTCGACTAGTTTGGGCTCGCTTGCTTTGACCTCGTCGTAGGCCTGGTTCCAGAGTCGCTCTTGTAGATCCAGAAGCAGCGGTGGTTCGGAGTCTGTGGGCGGAGGAGTCGCTGGCTGAGATGTTATTTGAGTTGCTAGTTCGGTTATAGGCTGAGATGGTGATGGCGAGGGTGATGGTCGTGAAGAAGCCGAAGCTGATACAGGCGAAACGGTCTGCCGGACATTCGCTTTGATTTTGTCGAGCCAACGAGTCATCTTTGCAAATAATAAGGCACCTTGGTCTCCTTGCGCGGTATGGTGGCAGTAGGGAAATGCTGCTCTAATGAATGAGTCGGGTTGCCGAAGGAGTGCTACAACTGATCGCCGCATGCTTACGGTATCTCTTGTGCGAGAGGCCTCAGCAGCTGAAAAGGATCCCTGTAGCTGACTGCAGCACTATACATAGGAATCATTGGCCTTGCAGTTTGACTGGACACCCAGGCTCCGGCCACACTTTGCTGAGCTACACGATGCAAATTTTCAGAATTGTTGCTTGGCATGGCATGGACGTGGTGGACATGTTGAGTCGCGTCCGCTACCAGCGACGGACAATGGGTCTGCCATGGTACAATAGTTCGCATGGGAGTCGTTCACATCCAGGGGAGGTTTGCCGAGGATAACAGCCATGCGAGCCTTTGTATCGACCCGACGTGGTGGTGTGACGTTAGGCAATAGCTCCATGCAGGTAAGACGAATGAAGACGATTCAGAGCCGGCTACTCCGGATCAAAGGCGACTTTAGCACCATGGTCGTCATGCAAACGCATCAGGCAGCCGGCTTCCCGAGGTCTTTCGCCAATTCTACCTGACTGCTCTGCAGTATGGCAGCCAACCCGACGCCGCTCCCACGACCAAGCACGAACCGCTTGCCAGAACACCATGCTCAGTGAATGGGCTCTGAATCAATTGTCCAGTTGACGGTACAGTGATGAGTTCGCTGTTGGCGGTGGAAATGTAAGAAATGCGATAATTTTTAGGTAGTTGACGAATATTAATGAGCAAAAAAACTACTGGAAACATGAGAAGAAAAAACCGGGTATTCTTGACAATTGTTTCACAAACGACATCCATATTCCATGAAGGTTTCTTCTTGTTGTAATTGGTGGGACGATGATAGATACAAAAACACTAGACTAAAAAGGAAAAAAGAGCAAAGGCAACGACACCCTATTCGAAATCGACGTCTGAGTCGTTATCATACCCTGTGTCGCTATCCTCAGAAGTACTGCAATCATCATCCCCGGTGAATGAGTCTTCCTGTCTGAGAGTTAATTACACTGTATTGGTTGATTACAAAATCGGCTCATTACATACCATCTTGCGGCGCTTAGAAGGCCTAGCTCCGCCGTCGCGGTCATTCTGGAGCTCAGGAATATCGTAAACAGAGTCGGGGATTTCATGGTCCTTTGGAGCGGACACGATGCCGAACTCGGAGATGGACTGGAATCCATCCGTCTCGCTGGCGCCGAAGAAGCCAATTACTCTGTGGTTTGTACTGGGAGCTGTGGGATCGTTAGTATAAATGCCAACCAGAGAACACATCATGTTGCAAAACGACTTACTCAGGACTTCCACGGAATCACTGCCGTCCTTGTTCAGTGCTCCCATCTTTTTGCCGTTGGAGAGCCACACTCTGATACCAACCAGCTCATTGTGACGCCTGGCGACTGCAACCTTGGTGATTTCCACCCCCTTTGGAATTGCAATCTTTCGGCTCTGATGTCCTCCCATATTCACATCCTTTCCACTCGGGCCTCGTGGGCCGCAGGGAACAGCACTGCCGTCCTTGTAGTGGGCGATGACACCGTCGAGCACACAGCCTACTCTGAGGTCAAGCTTCGACACCGGAACCAGGCTGCCGTTGCGGCTGCGCTTCTTCAACATGACGCCCCAAGGCCAGTGCGATGACTGGACGTTTTCGCTCCCGACGCTCATCTTTTGCAGTCGCATGGTGCTGCCTGGGACGCGAACATAGGCCTTGTTGGAGAATTGCTTTAATACATTCCTCACGACGTATTTTCCATTCATCCCGATCACCTCCATATCAAATTTCTCATGGATTTTGAATCGCGCCTCCAACGATTTAAGGGTGTACCTGATTTCGGTTTGGGGGCTGGCAAAAGTTGGCGTCGGCTCAGCCTTTCCGTCAAAGAGAACCTGTCCGATTCCAGCCTCGCAGGTGAGTATCAGTGACAATTCATCGCCTTCGTCATCTGCGTTGAACATGGGTGGGTTTGAACTGAGCTTCTTGTCGGAAGGTTGCTGGAAGTGCGGAAGCATTGAGAAGCTAAGCATGTCTCGGATATCCCAGTGACAGTTGTTGGGAGTATCGGGCGTCACAGGCTCAATTCCCTTTGTTCCGGCATGAATGCTGTCAGACGTTTTTGAGAGGAAGCATTTGGGCCAGTCCTTCGAGTATCCTCGTAGCATGATGCCGGATGAGTGCGGTGCTGAGAACGCATGGCCAACCTCGTGAAGAAAAGCTCCTTGGCCAACGGCACATGCCTCCCACATGGACGCGCACTCTCCATTATCATTTCCAACTTGGTCTCCAGGTGGCGCCACGTCCAGCAGACAATCTGGAACCTCGTCCAGGAATCTTGGCCAAGAATAAGTCAAGTGGCTACCAAAGATGCCAAGGGAGAGGCCGTTGGGGTTGTGTGCGCCAAGAGCAGCGTGGGCAAGAATCATATTCTTTCTGGAATCGTACTTGGAGTCCAGGATGAGACCAGCAACAACTGGCTTGGCCTCGGAAGTAAATGGACCTCCGTGATCTCGAAGAGCCTTGGAAAAGATTTCGTGCAGCTCGTCTCGTCTAGACCCTGAATGATTTTGCTGGGCAATTTGAACATCCCTAAGCTCTTTGACTGTCTTTTCCGTGCGGATTAGGTGAACCTTGGCTGTCGACTGCATGGTAGTATCCCGAACAAATTCTTGGCTCAGAGTGTCAGCTGCCCACTCTTCCTCCAAGCGGAACGATCTCCGCCCAAGGCCGTTTGAGCGTAGTTCCTCAGCCGTCAGAGCCTGCCACATGTACGCAGATAGACGCAATTTGGCAATGGCAGAATCAAGACTTGAGTGCGCCCCAGAAAGTGCTCCGAACTTGCGGGCGGGACAGTCAATGAGAAGTGGCGAGTCTTTGGCCACCATGATGGCCAAATGCAGTGGTGGTGTTTGGAGAAGAGGAATGTATTGGAGGCGGATCTGCATACTGTTATTAGTGTTGCCATGTGTAAGATGCGAATTATCGAATCACCTGTTTGGAGTACGAGGAGTCTTTGGGTGCCCCGACTGTGATTCTGATAAAATTGTCTCCGGGGTTGAGGAGAGCCAGCGCCTTGAACCAGCCCTGGCATAGTGGCCAGCGCTGTGCTGGGAATGATGTGTTGTCGCCGTGTCCCTTGGTTTCAATCTCAATAAAATCGTCACTGGACTTGGCATCGTCTGCGCATTGGCCAGTGATGAGGACACAGCGCTGGTGCACTACTTCCCCATCCTGGATATTGTGAAGGTTGATCATGGTTGCAAACTGCGTGTCGAGGCTTTGTCGGAGAGGCATTGATTGATGTGAAAAGGCCAACAACGAGTGTAAAGAAAGACTGCTTCTGGTGCCAAACTACCGTTTTATAACACGAAGTGATTGATACAGACCGTCTCAGGGCCGTAGGCAGCCATCCCCATCAGACCAGATGGTGCTCACGAAGCAGCAGGGGTAATGGGAGGAGTGGGGAGACAATACAGGCTACGCCCTGGGCCTCAGCTATTGGCGCAAGTTAGCGCCTCATGTCACCCAATCAGCAGCAAGTTGGCCTAGAATAACGGCCCACAGGAAATCCTGATTAACGGTGAACCCGTGTTATGGCAGCTGGACTTGTGCAAAAGCAGAGCATTGGCAATAATTGGCGAAATTGGGGCCAAGAGCCGATACTTCGGGGTCTTCCAAAGAGAGAAATTCCTGGGATCCAGGGTCAATGCCGGGTTTTCATACATGATAATAATACCAGTCACCTCTGCATGGGTGAAGACAAAAATGGCCAAAACAGCTTCAAATCAACGCAGAAGAGCGTAATTGCCAAAAGTTGACCATTTCCATGCTATCAATCAATATCTACTGACGCACAGGCTTAAAAACTCCAATTATATCAGCATCTAAACAGACACCTTCCATCTTAACAGCGTAAAACTAAGACGCTCGAAGATGTAGTTTTCTCCAGAAGTTCGCCAGGTCGACTCTTGGATATTAACCTTCTCGTCGCTCTCAGAGTTTGTATCGGTTGCAGTAAACCTCTCTCCACCCATGGCAAAAATTTGAACATCGATTCCGTTGGGAATGCCATCAAGCTTGGTAGCAAAGTTTTTGGCTTCATCCGAGTTGACTACAGCCACATTCATCCATCCCTCGTCATCAATGGCAGCACTAACATCAAGTTTAGGTACCGCAACTGTGGTCTGGATCCACTCGGGAAAGGTTTTGCCATCATAAGTCGGTGTCTTCACATGGACAGACACAGACTTTCCACGCATATACTTGGAAAATAGAAGCAAGGGGAAGTATGTTGTTTGCTTCCACACGCCTCGAGGCGTTGTCATGAGAGGGGCAATCACATTGACGCTCTGGGCGATGGTAGCCATACCGAGGTCCTTGGCGTTGCGAATAAAGATGTTCAGCCATATAGCTACAGCCAGCCCATCGCTAAGGCTGTACCGTTCTTCGGCACCCTTGTTTCCGGGGGCGCGCTCGGGGTCCCATACGTTCCACTCGTCAAAGCAGATGGTGGGCCGCTTTCTGCTCCGGGGCTTAGTGATGATGCGGTCTACTTCAGGAAAAACAGACAAGTCGAATTCGCATCTGGCCAGGTCAATTAGAGAAGAGCACACCTGGATGGCGCGCTCAGCTCCGTATACAGATGATATGTTGGTATAGTGACCTTTTCCCATGGAGTAATAATGGATAGAGTGCATGTCTATGGATCGGATGCACTGTTGGAGAGTGTAGCGGTCCCAGTCTGAGTAACCATCCTTGCCGCAAAGGATCAATGTGATGGAAGGGTCAAGAAGTTTTAGCGCTGTATTCACCATTAGCCAATTATGCTCTACTATGAAAATCACTAGCTACGCTTACCTCGAGCCCATTGGACGGCCTTTTTGGCATAGTCCTCTTTCGTGTGCTGTTCTACTTGCCTAATGATCAATTAGCAGTGGACACGGAATGTTTTCAATGCCACAACTCACCAAGGTCCCCACATCTCGTTTCCAAGAGCCCAATATTTCACACCATAGGGCGTCTCATGGCCATTTTGTCTTCGGAGGTTGGCATAATGGGTGTTTTTATCGCCATTGCAGTACTCAAGCCACGCGAGTGCGTCCTCCAGTGTGCCCGTGCCCATGTTCAGGCAGAGGTAAGGCTCAGCGCTCACCTCCTTGCACCACGCCATGAACTCATCGGTTCCAAAGGTATTGGGTTCAATCCCCTCCCAGGCTAGCTCAGGCCGAACTGGTCGCTTTTCTTTGGGCCCAATGCCATCCTGCCAACGGTAGCTGGCACAAAAGTTACCACCAGGATAACGAACTACTGGCACCTGCAACTCCTTGAAGCACGAAATGACATCCTTTCGGAAGCCTTGTTCATCTGACAGGCCGTTGGGGTTTTCTGGCTCATAAAGACCGCCGTAAATGCACCGGCCCATGTGTCTAGTCGAGTTAGCTTTTCCCCCAGATGAATGGACAATGGCAAACTGACTCAGTGAAGCCGCCATAAATCAATGGGTTAATATCACTAATCGTATTTGAGGGGCTGAAGGATATAGAGGTATTGGTCTCCTCCCCCTCGGAGAGTAGAGTAAGCGAGGTCATGGTGTTGTGGGTGAGTTTTGTTGGATTTCTTTCAATTGGATGCAAGAGTTGACATGGAAAGATTTCGACTTGGAAATAAGATGGAAAGTATGTTAGAAATACTGCAAATTCTCTACTATATCTACAGAAAATGAACGGAGGTTGACATTCGCATTATCTTGTTAGTCCGTGGCACCGACAATAAAACATCACGCTGACCAAATTGTGGGCCGGGGAATATCGGGGGTGTGCCGGTCGGGGAGTATCGGTGCCCCGCCATGGCCAGTCGGACTGACTCCCGATGTTTTTGCGAGCGCACGGGATGAGACATCCCTGCAATAGTCGACTCGACAGAGGGCGTATGGCCGATGACAGCTCACGTTATATCTACGAGTCAGCTGACGGTGGGTCAATGGAAGCGTTGAGCAAATTCACAGGCATCTAGATTCATCAATTGGCAATTCATATCTTTCGGGTATCTTGTGCCCCAGTCTGCTACCCATCTTCCTCATGGCACTTCTGACAGTGGAGTGAACATCAAGTGGTTTCCGCTGGTTAGACATTACGTGATGAAACCAACTGTTGCTCCGTGATCAAACCATGCTCTGTCTCTCACTGCCGCCCTTTATGACATGAGACAAATCCCCAACGGGAAGTTGGATTGGGAAGTCGACAGTGGCTAGCAAAATGGACAGGAGGATATACCACCCAGCAAAGCAAGTCGTGAAAAGGAAGGCACCGGCAGCCTATGGAAACATTAGCTGTCTTTATCCAGACCTGCCTTTAAAAGGGTGCTTACCACAAATACATCGTGTGCGGTTTTGGCATTCCCAGTAAAGTCGTTGGCCTGGAGCCAAAAGCCACCAGCAAGTAAAGTAAGAGACGGGATAAGACTGAAGAATAGGTAGGCAAATACAATGTTCGTACGTAGAGAGCAGATAAAGTAGATTGTCACGAGTATGCTCATTGCTAAAATCCAGAAGCCTAAGACAGTCTTGTTAGCACCTCACCATTAAAACCTTCCCGTTACTCTGCTTACCCAAGGTGGCATTGAAGCCTCTTGTGGTGAGCCCTACAGCTGGCGATGCAGCATCTGGGGGAGCATAAAATGAATAGGCTCCAAAGCTAGGATTGAGGACCCCCCCGAAGGCAAGAAAGAAGCAGCCAAAGCTAACAAAGACAGTCGCAGGGAATGAGTTGCCAAGTACCCACTCCAAGATGCCGCTCAAAAACAGCATTACACCTCCCATGAAAAAATACACAGGGCTAGATTGATGAAAGGTTAGCATTAGAATATGTGAGAGACTAGGGATGAGACCAACATGATTGCGGCGCCAAATTTGCCGCTACCTCTCCAACCCATCAAAGCGCAGGAAAGCGGCATCACGGTTACCAGGAATCCTGCCAATGCTCTAAAGCAGATCAGTCCACGCATTCCGTTAAATTTGGATCAAACAGGGGTCAATACATGGGGGTTGGGTTTCCGAATGTCCTTCTAGGCTCTCCCTTCACCTTGTTTGGTGGAGAGAGATATAATTTCTCGAACAGCTCCGAATCCATGCTGACACTTCCGGCGGTACGTATTTCGTTGAGGGCTTCTGAACGACCATTGGTGTTCCCCGAGAGGTCACGTTTGCCCTTGGTGTCTTCGTAGTCTAGGTTAGACATGATGTTCGGGGGAATTAAAGTATATGGTAATCTTCGATAGTCTTGGATGAAACTGAACTGTTGTTTTGGAGGAATAAGAAAAAGATGGCAGGACCAAGATGTCGACTATATATATATCCATGCCTTGATGACAAGCCCTTTCCCCAGACTTGACCTGGCAGGTTCGGACCGAACCCCAAAAGATACCAACAGACCATCATCTCGTATAATCACTTCGGTATGAAGTTTAAACACCACGCATTCGTTGGGATGCAGATCCTTTTTTCCTACTTGGGCCAAATTGGCCAAGTTCATCAACTGTCGATCTTTGACTATGGTGTGGCGCACAGACGGCGGGGTAAGCCAGCGATATCATCATTGGTCGCACAAAATGAACGAACAAATATTGGTTGATGATGATAAAGAAGCACCATCTAGATTATCCGGGTCGAATTTTGGGGTGAATGAGTTGACTTCTGGTTTTTTGTAACATATTAGCAGCCCAATTTACATGGCACCTGTTTGCATTCATCATTGATAATCATTGATAGATAGATATAGACCATTCATTCTGAGCAGGCGTTCGCAACTCCCATTTCACTTTGCGAGTCGACAGACGTGAATCGTCCAAACTCAATGCTATCCCTGACTCGGCATCTCCCTACTCAGAAATGAGAGCGGTACAAGGCCGGGAGCGGTCCGACAAAGATTGAGCTAGTGCGGTGAGTGACTATTGAAGAAGATTGTTGAGACCAACGGCCAGAAATAGCCGTGGCTAGAATATCCATCAGACCCTGGAGAGCTAATGTGTATGGCTCTAGAGAAGTCGCGTACTCATTCCCCTTTGTAATATTACGGGTCTACGTTGTGATCCTTTCCGAGGGAACATAATCGATGAGGAGATAACATTTTAGTGAGCCTTGTTGAATATAACAATTGATTGGGTAGAATTGAATGATTCGCCAAAAAATACCGATTGTTGTCCCATATTTGACCCGAGGGCGAAAAATGAATTGTTCCGATATATGCGGCGGTCCGGTCGGTCCGGGACCAGAATAATTGCCGCCTAACACCATACTTGTCGGCTCAGCATTTATTTGTGCCTCGTGAAAGATGTACCACATTAAGGTTTTCAAATAATAGCGCTCTGTTGTTAGGTTAGATGTTACATTATTACGGTATCGGAATAGTTTAGCCGTTCCGCTATCAACGTACGCTGAAGCCGATCCAGTTTGACACGGCTTAATATTGTCACATGCGAACCTCAAAGTCAAAACACCCACAGCCACGTAGCTAACCACGCTATGAGCGAAGCTGGACCAATGAGGCTCACTCATCTCACAGAGGTCCCAAACTTTGGTCCCAATTATTCAATTTACACTTCTCTTGGCGGTTATCAACATCAACTGTATTTTCATACAAATCAAGGGTCGCTGCACCAACCACCATCGACAACGTATGTACTCCCCGTCACACCACTAGCTTCATCACTTGCCAGAAAAATAATGACCTTTGCCACCTCTCGGGGAGTTAGGTCCCTCTGTAGGCTCTGTCCCTGCATCACTTCAGCGCGGTATTCGGGTGTCAGAACTTCATCCCTTTGTCTCTGTGTTGCAATCGCTCCTGGCATAACGCTATTGATTCGTATGTTGGACGGTCCCACCTCCTTGCTCTGTACCCGAGTTAGGCCCATTATAGCAGCCTTACAGGCTGCATATACAGGTGTGCCCGCAGCTGGAATTCGCCATGTGATGGAACCTAGGTTGACGATACTGCCTCCCCCCACCCTCCTCATCGCCGGCAAGACAGCCTGAGTCAAGAAGAACACGTGTCTCAGGTTGGAATTTACACTGATGTCCCAGGCGTCTGGAGTGACGTATTCCGTGCCGAGTCTTGCCTGGCTACCCGTGGCAGCTGCGTTATTCACTAGGATGTGTATGACCCCATATTCTGCCAGGATTTTGTTGGTGGTAGTCTGCAAGGCGGCTAGATCGGAGACGTCACAAAAGAAAAATACGGGCGGCTTAATTGCTGTGCCGTTGCAGGCCGTATTTAAAGAAACAACGCGATCGATGGTGCTCTGTGCCGATGGCTTGGCGATGTCCAGGAACACAACTTGGCATCCCTGAAGAGCAAAGAGCTCCACCGTCGCAGCGCCTATCCCCTCTGCGCCGCCTGTGATGAGGACAATTTTGTCACGTAAACTGGGGTAGATGGCGATGTTGGCTTCCATTTCTGTCGGCCTGGATGGATTGATGATGGGGAAAATAGAAGTGAGTGAGCAGGTACAGAAAGGCGACATATGACGTTCTACCGGTACCATTTGGTGGCTAATTTATAAGCTTAGTATTGCCTGGAAGAAAGATAATTGGTCAGGTTTGCTTATGGAAAACAAATTCCCATTTCATCCCCGCTCCGGAGTTTTGTTCGTAAGATCGGAGTAATTGGGCTTACCCCGTCAAACTGCGCAGCATAAAATGTAACAAGTAATATTAAATTATTCGCCAAATGACTGTAAAAGCCTTGTAATTATGTCTGACGTCGTTTTATGCGAAATTGGTGGCGGGCATCGGGCGGCGCGAAGCAAGCACTTCCTCCCTAACAATGAATCGATTCCTTCATCACCTTCACCTAGGAATCGTTGGGAACCCTTCAGCTAACAAATTATATAAGGATGCAGTGAGAGATTCAACTCCTTCACTCAATAGCTGATCCCGAGCTTACCGTATGGCTCAACTGCTCGACACTTCCATGTTCTTTTTCCAGATTTTTCCAGTTCCATCTTCAGAAATCCCCACGCATCGCCTCCCAGCGGGATTCTAAGCGGGATATTCTGCTGGTGACTGGTTAAATATACTATTCAATTCGGGCTTGACTTCTTTCGATGCAGACTCTGTGAATCCTTCTATAGCAAACTTGCTTGCATGATACAAGGCGTTTCCAGGAAATGCAACCCGGCCACCCATCAAAGATAGATTCATAATGACACCTGCCACCCTTCTGCTTGGATGTTTGGCATTGTCTTCCCACATTATTCTCATCGCATGCCTTGTCACCATAAATGTTCCCCAGAGGTTGGTTTCAACAAAGCTTCTTGCCTGTTCATCTAGAATCGCCTCTGCATCGCCCTAGGTGCTATAGCCCGCATTACTCACGATAATGTCGATACGGCCCCCCTGTTTCAAAACAGCTCCAATTTCTCCATCGACCGAGCATTGGGATGTGACATCAAGTGGGAGCTTGAGAATACCTGGGGTATCTGGTAAGTAGTCCAGCGCCGAGGTATTGCGTGCTATGGCCACTAGTCGGTGCATCTTGTGTTGTGCAACATGATTTGCAAGAGCTTGTTCAATACCTGATGAGCAGCCGGTAACTGTTTTCATTTGTAGTTGATAAAAATCTCCATGAGCATCCACACAGCTTTGACGTGCTGAACCAGACTGCGTCAGGTGGCAGCAAAAAAAGGGCATCAAGACCTGCGTCGAGACGATTAACATTCTCAATAAAAGGCCTAGAAGACAACAAAAACGATGATCAACAAAAGCCTGCACTAAAAATCCCGCGGGGGGGCTGGCGAAGCTTTCACGGATGGGGCTTAGATGAATCGCAGTATATTTAGTCAACACCATCTTCTCTAGCCTCTAGCACCTTGAAATTGACTGGAACAATTCAGAGAGCCCATGTTCTTACCTTACACCCTCAAGCTTGCTGATCTCTTGAGACCCCCCACTGATGAGACCTTGCCGCCCACGCCGGACCGAACCCGTGAGACGACACCGTGGAAAGCTCGCTGGACGAGCTCAACCAATGTCTCAAAGGACTTGCCGAATGCAGGCCAAAGTGATTTGACAAGGTCCAAAAATATCTGTGCTGCTGTCTGTGCCCACAACGCGACGAGTCTCCAGGGGATGAAATACACTAGTGGGCTTCCTTGTACAGAGCCCGGTGCTGATCCAAGAGGTCCGACGGTAACCAAGAGGCCAGCCTCTGATACTTTCACACTTAGAACCTTGGCCACCATCTTGGCTCCCTTACTTAGCCATGGCAGGGGATTCTTATTCACTGATTTACTCTCCACCATAGTGGTATCAGCATCGCTTTGACTCTGTTGAATGCGCTTTTGAATGAGCATGGCCGTCTCCTCGGGAGTGTCGCCAGAGGCCCCAAGAAGTTCCTTCAGTGGTATATCAGAACCATGGTCTCTTTCGTAGTCGTCGTCAACGTCGATAACAACGTTGGATTTCGGGTTAAATTCATTATCCAGCATATTATGGCGGGAAGTCCATTGCGAGAGCAACACTGTGCCGTACTTTGATCCAGCCTTTATGTGCAGCTGGCTCTGCCGGTTGGCAGACACGAGCTCCACCTCACGATAAACACCTGGAATATGTAACTCGATATCTTCGGGTTGATCGCTAACAATGATAGATAGGCGACGATCAGGACGGGCGGAGAGGGTTTGCATTATGGGGTTGAGAGTGGCGGCTGTTACGACTTCAACGGTTGCTGTGGCGGACCGTCTAGTTTAGCAACGAATATCATACAGCACATCAGCTGCCGGAGGGGGCAAGAGGATCACCAACATGCATAGGCTCGTTCTTGGAGGCGGTCGCGTACGGCCACTACAGATAGTTCGGGCGCGACAACGACAATGTCCAGGGTATCCGGTCCAGCTCGATCGCGGACTAAGCCAACGATTGCGGCATGCATTCTCTCGGCGGCCATGGCGGAGATGGTTTCATTTGTTTCTTCCAATGTCTTACAATATTGACGGGGGTTATGGACGTCGCTTTCTCTTAGTGGTGACGGGATGCAAGGGGGAATCTACGGCTTAATTATGACGAGAGTGGATGGTACCTTGGGCAATGGGCGTGACGCCATAAAAGACGTGGGGATGCTCTTTGTGGTTTAGTGCATTTTTCTCGCCCAGGTTGATGCCTGGCGTGATTGGGAACGGGAGACAAGACACCAGACGATTGGATAACTGTATCCAGCTCTGCTTACACAATCACCATTGATAGGCAAGTAGAGTTCCCCAGCGAAATCGACACTGTAGATGAACACGAGTCACAAGAGCAAGTGTGCGGTGGACGCTCATCACCCAGACTTGTTAGAAGCCTCTAAATTAAAAATGATACTCCAGCAACACCACAAAAAATAAATAAATAGATAAATAACGCGCACGCCTCTCAAAATAAAGGCAGGCAATCCATATGAGCTTAGTTGTTATTGTTACTACTATTCACCTCATTTTCTATGATTCATGAGGCGTTGGACTATTGCACTCGGGGATGTTGGTGGCTGTTTGAGTAATGTGGTCTTCAGATGATGACAAGTCGAAGCAACCATCACAACGCCAAATAAACGTGGATCCAGAACAACAACTTTGCGACTCTCCAAAGCACTTATGATAGTATATACACAGCTACCGTATGTCCATTGCAGGCATTTACTTGCGGTTTGACGAAATCATACAGTAACCCATCCGTGCTGAATGCTTCTAGGGGTGATACCGTCTATGTAGTTAAAAGCTCATGAATGTTGGCACTATTCTAATTTCTGACACGAACTGCCTCCACATGACAAAGGCCCTCGGCCCGACCCATCTTTTTTCGCTCCATCTCCACAACGCCTCAAGTCGAGAAGTAAGCGCGGGTCTATTATTGCTCCTCAGCCTCATAACTTCATCATCATCATCACCCAAAGAAACAATAACAATGCCGCCTTTGCCCAAGTTCCATCTACTCTGCATGGAGGAGCATTTCGCCGATGCGTTTACAGAGGCGGCCCGCTCCCATTTGCCCCCATCATTCCAGTTCGAGATCCACGCCTGTTCCTTGGCGAACGTCCCATCATCTGTCAAGTTCGACACTATTGTCTCACCCGCCAACTCGTACGGTCGCCTCGATGGCGCTTTTGACGACGCCATCTCACGTGCCTTGTCTCCCAGGGACGACTACCTAGCACTCACTCACGTCGCCCAAAAGTGCCTCTATGAGGAGTGGCATGGCTTTGCGCCTCCGGGATCATGCACGCTAGTTCATATCCCATCCGAGTTCGACGCTCGCTCCCGAAATATCTGGGGCACACGCCGCGTTGCGCTTTGCCCTACCATGCGGGTGCCGGAAGACGTTCGTTGGGACCGTGAGGTCGTGTACAAGTGCATTTGGAGCCTGCTATGCAAAATCGACAAGCACAACAGGCTGATTGAGATGGGTCACGCAAGGGAGCAACTCAATTCAATCAGGAATGTTCTCATGACACCACTCGCCACGGGTGTTGGCTGTGTTAGTGCAAAGAGATGGGCAAGCCAAGCTGTGTTGGCCATGAAGCATTTTATTGAATCCTCGGAAAATCAAGAAAAGTGGTCTGCGTTGGAATGGGACGAGTTTGAAATGTCATGCGCAGAGGTACAACTCACATGGAAGCGTGAAATTTAAGGAAACTTTAATCTAGAGAATTCATTGATTATATTTGATTTGATCCCGGTACTAATTTGAATTCTGGTCTAAAATTGGCCAATACCCAAAAACTGGGTCTTGCAGACAGACAACTTGTAGAATATAACCACTGTTTGGGTGGATGACATTTCCCAGGAAGGATACCCAGAATCAGTTGATACCATTTTATTCAGCAATTATCGTGGTGGTTTAGATATCAAAACACCCATTACCAAACCTTTCAAAGTTCTCCAAATTATATTATCCTGGTCATTTTGTCATTACAAAGTGACAAAGGGACATGAAACCAGATAACATACCGTAAGCTCTCAGGAGCTAGCTGATGGGTCCAACACATGGGTTCATGCCACATGTAATCTCACACTTGCAAATGGCGGGACAAATCTTCGTCGGGCAAGGCTGGCAGCGTTGAGTACAACCTGCGGGAGGTGTCTCGCCGCATTTCCACGGGCAGATGTGTTTCTGCAAGATGTAGTCGGGGCATGCTTGGCCAGGCTTGCAAACAGGCGTTGTAGTCTCCGTATAGCAGCCCAAGATTGGGCAGGTGTAACTTGCCACGGATGCCGCCGAATCAGCAGGTGCCCTGACGGCGATAGCATTGGCTGCACTAAAAAGTAGCGCGAAAGGAAAGAATTTCATGGCTCAGTCAATCGTAGAACGGGGAGAGTTTAGTAAATAACTTGGATTCGATGTTCACTCTGTAAATTGGTTGACCACATCTTTTTATATATTGGGAAGTAAGACGAGTTCCGTTTCCGACTCATTCCAGCCGTAAATCCTTTCGGCTTGTCGGCCGACACTGTGCAGCGGTGAAAGGTGTCTAAGACACCATGCATTCCTCGGTTATAGGGCCACTGAAAAAGCCTACATTTAAACACTTGTTCAAGGCGGCCTTACGAGCTGATATTCTACCTCGAGACAGTAAAAATAGTCTCGGTGGATTTTTCAAGTCTTTTGATCCCGCCTAATGTCCAGTAAAGTGGTCGCAGTGGATGCTCGTACATCACATCTCATTTTTTTCATCAATGAGCGGGCCGAAGACTAGGAATGTATGGGCCAGCTGAGGAGGACAATATCAAGACACTTGGACTTTGATCTGCAAAGAAGTTGCTAATGTTGTACGTACAAAGACATATTGCAACCCAGTGTGGAGACCGCATCTTCCGTTAACATCACCCTGCTTGCCAAGTCAAACGATCAAGTAATCACTCTCCCGGTTCTACCTTGGTTTTTTTTTTATATCAACAATTACCCTTGCTATTTGTGACAATGGATTTGGTTTGTTTCTCAATGATACACTCGGGCAACAAAGTTCTGTCTTGACTATCACACATCAAAATACACTCCAGTAAAGGCCCCATGCGCTTATCAATGCTGAAGGCAATAACAGGCGGAATATTTACTACACTTCCCCCTTCTTAGTAGCATCCCTGGTTGTTATTACACGTATGGAACTTGGTGCATCCAAAAGGTCTCATATATTATTGAAGTTCTGCTCTTTCGTATCCCCAAGACACTCTACCTCTGCAAGTTTAATGTCTTGGTTCTTTTGAGAGGGTTCCCCTCACACTAATTGTATATGTCAACGAGCTACCTACCTGCCTAGGCCCCCGCTCCCGGAAATGCCTGGTCAAGCCTCCTGTCTCTATTTACATCCAACATGAATACAATCATGCATTCGCTTTGTGGCTCATTTTTAGTACATATTGAATTCGATCTCGTTGTTCGTACGATATGTACTAAAAATGAGTTTCGTCATCGATTTACGAAACGGGCCGGGGAATATCGGTGGTATGCCGAACGGGGAGTATCGGTGCCCCACCAACTTAGAAAGCGGGCGGTTGTTGCCGTAGCTGTTGCCGTAGCTGTTGCCGTAGCTGTTGCCGTAGCTGTTGCCGTGCGGCATCGTTTATGACTCGTCATCAGGGCATTCCTGGGAATAACATCGGGGATGGGACCATGGTGAGCTTCCCCATTCATTGCACATTGGCTGTACCAGACAAAGTCATGCTTGCTTCCGATCAGACGGACCATTTTAGCCAGACATATTCCGAATTGTGAAGTAGTTATCTAATAGGCAGAAAATTTAGGGCCGATTCTCAAGTCCCCGCGCTGCATCATCAATCCATCACCAGCTGTTTGTCTACCAAGCTTCTGAAATAGGATCCACAAACCTCACCGGCCCCCCTGTTCAAGGTTCGACACCAACTCTCGTACCCGCGCCAATAGAATCGTCAGGTCCGAACTCTCAGACTCCCAATATTCGATCAATGAAATCACCCTGGAAACGGAATATTTCCATCCCTCTGGGAGCAGTTCCGCCAAGCTGGGCTCCCTCTGCGCCCGGAACGCCACTGCCAAGAGCTGCAGCACGCTCCGGGAACACGTTCGGATCATCAGCCATGTCCCTTGGTGGCGATGCCAAAACCCTTCCTCGCACAGCGCAATACGATACACGGCATTTTCCAGCGCTTCCCTGGCCGTCGCTATGATGAACGGTCCCAGCTCCACCACTTCCTTACACGCGACTGCTCGAACCGCAGGTAAATAGAGCACATCCAAGATATCAACCACATGCCCTCTCAGTATTCCCCGCAGAGGATCGCCGGTGTACTCGTGGGGATTGTCAGGAAACCTCATGGCTGCGGGGAGCATGTCCTTCCATGTTTCCAACTTCAGCTTGAATCTCTGAACATCATGGCGAAACCTGGTCTCGCCATCTGTGGTCCACCATTTCGTCTTGTAGTACCAAGAATCGCCCCGGTACCGAGACGATATGGCTTCGTTCATGATACGACGAAGGGCAATTTCAGCCAGGTAAAAGAACCAGCTGGTCTCCAGGCGGTTCCGCTCTCGCTGAGCAGCTGACTCGGACCTCCCGTGACCCCCCACCAGCTGGCTGGGATTCGGTGGGGACGGGTACACGTGAGAGTACTGCATCTCGTTCAGGCTCGATCCTGGGAGGCCCAGTTCGGTTCTCAGCTCCCTGCACCTCTAATTAGCAAGCTTATTTTAAGATTTGTGGGGGCACCAGACGTGCAATTCGCTCTTTAAGCAACTCCAATAGAGACTCTCTTCCATCAGTTGCTCATTGTCACCCCCATCAGTCTCCATGGCGCTGGGGGATTGGTCGTCCGTCGAACCACTTGTGTAGTCTCTTGATGCTAGCCAGCCCACACATTGTGTACCTGCTTGGGTAAAAGCTTTCCAGGCTGCCATAATACGAAACGTCGTCATTAGATACACGGCCGTAAGGAAGCTGCATTGCACGGCCAGGAGAGAGTTGCTATGATACAACATGCCAATCCGCCGCTGGGCCATCTGGAAGTAAAGCTCTGCGCGTTTCAGGCGATCTGCTCGCTTCGAGTATCCAGGCTGTGCTTCTAACCCAATTTGGGGAGAGAGAACACTGACAGCACAGACAAGAAGCTACAAAGAGTCAGGCCAAGAATATATATAATGCCAAATCTTCGCGAGTCACTTACTAGAAGACATGTTGTTCCGTCCCATTGAAGGCCAGTTTCCGCCATGTCTTTTACATGAGTCCATAGCCGGTCAACGACAAAGATGGGGTTTTTCATGTGATTGTTCTCAAGAAAGTTTTCCACGAGCTGGGTTACCACTTCGGGGTCAAGGTCAAAAATAGCTTCTCTGGAAGCAACCTGAAGATGCCCGTCATCGTGTCCCAGACTGCACGTAAGGGGGGGATGGTGTTGAATGCCAAAGACGGGCCATCGAAGCAGGTTTTCGACTCTGATTTCAGAGCTTCGGGTAACTACATCCGCCGCCGGGGGTCGATCGCTCCCCTGTTGGTCTTCCTCGGATATAGCGACAGTATCGTAAACTGGCGTTGTTTCGAACAATGGCCCCTCTGGCCGAGTTCCCTGGGTTGGCTGATCCCTGTCATTCCGGTTAAGCAGTGCTGTAATGTTTCTTTCCACTTCGCCAAGCCGCTGCAAGATGGCGAGGCTCCCTCTATCGAGTTTTGAGTGATCTGAAGAACTGTCATCTGGATAACCGCACGCACCCCCTGTAGCCGTGCAAAACCCGCAAACTGGCCGTTGATTGTCGCATTTGGTCTTTCTAGCCCGACATACAACGCAAGCAGTACCAGCCCGTCTCCGGGCATATGATCCCGACTCACGGGATGTTGGGCTTGGGCCGGGTGGTGGCTCATTGGGTGAGTGGGGTGAAAACTGCACTGCTGGATTGCTCTGTTGCATTGTTTGGGCAGCAGGCAAAGGATCTGAGAGCAAGTTGGCCACCAACGGGGGCATTCCAAGGCCTCGACGAAAGCCCTCCATTTGTGCTATTAGTACAACGCCCGCGTCTACTTCTTCTCAACCGCCAATTTGCTCATCATGCAAGCCTGGAGAGCCTTTGCGGGGACAAGGCCTGTGAGGTGATGGAGTTGGCTCAGACTCCACTGTCGGCCAACGCTAGCATGGCACTATTTTCATCCCCACACCGATACTCCCCGATGCCTGTTTACGCCGTCACCTGACGGATCCCGGTGTCAAGTGTCAAAAATGTGGTCTGCTTCTTTCTGGGGACTCCAGCTGGAGACCCCGGATTCGGGATCGACAAACGGGACCGAGGCATGAACCATGGCACTGGGGCAAATGCCTCGAGCCATATATAGCCCAGTCATGCCGGCCTTTATTTGAGCTTCTTTGTATAATTCCAACGGCATCTTAAGCAACTATTCAGTCTACACCTCCTTGAATAATGTCTCCCAAGACAAAGGAGCATGATGCTGAGAGCATCGAACACGTTCACGATGCTGCAGCTAATCTCGGGCATCTTGCAAACAACGAAGAGCACGATCTAAATGCCATCCAAACCATCAAGAAGCGCCCCCTTGTCTTTGCCTGGGCCTTGTTCGCTGTCATAACCTGTCTCCTTGTATCTTTTGAGAACCAAGCCGGAGGCATGGTGCTGAGCATTCCAAAGTTCCGCGAAGACTTTGGCAAACCATTTGAGGGCTCATATGTGCTCTACACCAACTGGCAATCTGCATTGTACGGCGGCCCAATTGCAAGCTCTGTTCTTGGAACTTTCTCGGCCGGTTATTTTGCAGACTTGGTTGGAAGAAAACCGATTATTATTAGTTCCGTCGCCATGTCCTTTGCCGCCATTGCTTTAGAATTTGTCGCCACCACAAATGCCATGTTTTTCGGTGGAAAGTTCCTGAATGGTTTCATCGCCGGCGCTCTTCTGTCGGTCTGTATTACCTATATTGGCGAAGTAAGTCATCCACGGCTCTCAGAATACCTCAATAATTCCTAACACTTGTATCCAGGTCACACCGATGGCTCTTCGAGGCATCACTACCTGCCTGAGCGCCTTGATGATGACGATTGGCCCATTGACGGCGGCCATTATCATTGACAAGACAGGGTCATCTAATTCACGATGGGCATACAGGGCCGTCTTCTGCGCCCAGTTTGCATTCGCGGGAATTTGTGCCATTTTCGCCCCCTTCATGCCCGAGTCCCCAATGTGGCTGATCAGCCAAGGCAAGACAGGGTCAGCAACTAACTCTCTTCGGCGTCTTGGATATTCCGGCGGAGATCTAGATATGCGTCTATCCCAAATACAGATTCTAATCGAAGAATCCCAGCGGGAGACAGCCGGTGCTACATACTTGGAATGTTTCCGACGATCAAACCTTCGCCGCACCATTATTTCCGTCATGCCTCTTGCCATCCAGGCACTCAGCGGTGTCTACTTTATTTCATCATACGGAACTTACTATATCCAGTTGGCTGGATACAGCACAGCTGAAAGCTTCAAGCTCCAAATTGTTCAGCATGGTCTCTCAATGGCTGGAAATATCTGCTCGTGGTATCTTGTTGATCGTGTCGGTCGTCGCCCACTAACCTTGTGGGGCACTGTCGCCATCACCATCATCCTTCTCATTGCTGCCAGTCTAGCAGCCGAGGGCAGCCCAGGGGCCATCAAGGGCTCAGTGGCTTTCATCATTCTTTACAACTTCTTCTACAACGTGACGATTGGTGCCACTGCCTATACTCTTCTGTGTGAAGTAGCCACGGCCAACCTTCGTGTCAAGACCATCTCCATCGGAGTTGCCCTTCAATACGTCATCTACTGTGTCTGGGCCTTTGTAATCCCATATTTATTCAACCCCAACGAGGCCAACCTGGGAGCAAAGACTGCATACCTATTCGGGGCATTGGGTGTCCTGTCAGTTATCTACTTGTGGTTTTATCAACCGGAAACTGCTGGTCGCAGTTTTGAGGAACTGGATGAGCTGTTCAAGAAGGGTATTAGTGTTCGTGAATTTTCCAGCTACAAGACAGATGCACAGAAAAAAGGGGAGGAGGCCAAGGCCGAGAACGTGATAGAATAAACGCGCCATAGTTTAACAGAGAGGATTAGTTTGATACCAATAGCGACCAAATATTACCCATGATTTCCTTTAGCGTTCCATTACTGGTCCCACCACTGTTTACGTTTGAAAAGCACGCTGTGCTGCATATTTAATATGTAGGCACGTTGTGAATACGACGCCCGAGACCGAGAGTTGGACCTGGAGCTATCCACATACCTGCATTCGGCAATTGTAGGGTGGAGACTGCGGTTGGGTGATACGTGTGGGTAGAGTAAACATGAGAATCAAAAAGATGTCGCCGATTTCTTATCATACATGGTCTCGCAGTCTTCAGACTTTTCCCGTGTCTCAAAGAGAAATTGGTGGTCTTAATGAGGTAAGCGACCATCGCCATGATCTACCAAGTGATCTCCCAAGCAGCCGCGGTGCATATGCAAGGCGTCCTAAACACATGCACAGTAGGTCCGTGTGCCCGGAGTTTTCTTCGAACTACAATGATCAAGATTTCTTGGTGATCAATCTTATCGGTAAGCCTATGCAATCGGACACTCAAATTTGCCAAGCCGCCAAAGGCAAAAGGTTAGAGATCATCTTCAATCATTCGAATCATTGCCCAACTTGGCGCTACTCCCCTTTTAGGTATTAAGGGAATGACGCACAACGGACTCTCCACGTAGAGCGTGACTGGGTCATCCGCGTTCATCGCACAGGAACTAACGCCTGGCATTGTGGGATGCTCGGCGAGGCCGACTCAATTGAAATCGCCATCAATTACCCAACAGCGTCGAAGCCGCGTACTCACCAGCCACAGTCCTGAGTAAAGGCGGGGACGAACCACAGCGGATCGCGCGCATAGCTGCTGATTGTGGCCCGCGCAGTCAGATCTTCTCCAGGCCAAGCACCTCAGCTAAGCCGAAAACCCGAGCGTCTGATGGGGACATTCCTGGCAAACCCAATGTGCCGAGCCACAGTCCCTTTGCTGAATACTGCCAAATGCCGATGTATCCGGCGCCAAGGTGGATATGGTGCTGGGCCCTGCGCCACTAACGTGCGAAAGCGAGTGAGTGCTATGGCTGAGCTGACACTCCCGGGGGGACGACATCTATATATTAAAGACGAGCCAATTCCTTTCTGTTATCTTACCCCTCGGTTAAATAATCGCGTTTACTACAGACATTCCAAGAAAGAGAAGTTCTGTGACCATGTCGGCTCAAGATTACTACAACAACAGCGGCGGCGGCAGCAGCCAACAAGACTACAACAACCAGCAGCAGGTATGACAACCCCACGACTCATTAAAAATGAACCGATAGCTAATGTGCTTAATTATAGCATAGCCAACAAAAGCAGTCCTCATATCCCCAACAGTCCAACTACGACAACAACAATAACAACAGCAACAACAACAACAACTCGTATTCCCAGCAGCAGCAGCCGCAACAGCAACAGGGTGACCAGCACGGGGCCGCTCAAGCTTACCCAGGCGCACCTGGACAGGGCCAAGATGGAGAGCGAGGCTTTGGTGCGACGGTGCTCGGCGGAGGTGCGGCTGGTTACGCGGCTCACAAAGCTGGAGGGGGGATTTTTGCCAGTCTGGCCGGTGCCGCGGCTGGTGCCATTGGTGCCAATATGATTGAGCACGAGTTCAAGAAGTAGGTGGCTTGGCTCGAGCTATCACATTCAATGGCTGACATGAACATGATAGGTACAAGAAGGAGAAGAACAAGAAACATCATAAGGACGGTAGCGCTCGCGCATACACGGGTGACTCGACGAGCAGCAGCGACTCCTCAGATGACGAGAAGCACCTCGCATACGGACGCCCTCCCCCTCGTCGCGATGGATCTTCTCGCCATGGAGGCTCTCGTCACGATGGCCCTCCTCGTCATGAGGGTGGCGGTTGGGGTGGCTCTGGATATGGTGGCCCCGGAGGTTCCGAGGGCTACGGGGGCTCGGATGGTCACGGAAACCACGGCGGACACCACAGCGGACACCACGGCGGACACCACGGTGGCCATGGAAGCCATGGAGGTCCTCCCCCCCGCTGGTAAATGTTTAGCGGTTGCCCTGATGACGTCTTTCAGGGAGGGGCCCAAAATCATATCATGGATCTTGTACGAAGCAAATGGTTGGAAGCGTTTAATATCTAGCTTTTAGAAGGGTTTTCTCAAACAATTGATCTCGTATTACATTTGCCATGCATTATGGCCTTCAATCTCTATTCTCTAATCTCTAATTCATTCCGTCGTGCCGTATTAGCTTTTCAAACCTGGCACCCCCAGTTTTCTTTTACCCCTCATCCAAATGTTTCGACTGAGCTGTCACTGTGAGACAGCTATACAGACTCGTGCGGGCGGCGGCGGCGATCATGCTCTTGGCCCTTGAATAAAGCTAGCACACCCAGGTCATAAGTGGCTTTCAAGCTACCGGCGCAAATAAACGCGACCCAGAATAGGTTCTTGCTGACCAGCGCGCCCGTGAGAGTTGGGCCCGCGCTCTGGGCCAATGTCTTGAGCACGTTCATGAGACCCATGACGGCGGTACGTTCTTGTGGCCGGATAATTGCGGCGAGGAAGGCCGAGCGAGGTGCCACATCCATCGATTGTGTGCATGCGCGAAGAACAAGGAAGGCCATTGAAAACTCCACCTGCCGGGGTACCGGGATCAGGGCAAGGAAAATGGCAGATGGCAAATGTGTGAAAACCATTGTCTTTGTTGCGTCAGTCTTTGTACTTTCCAGTCAATCAAGTAGCATAGCATACCTGGACATTGCCAAATCGTTTGGCGATGGACGATGCAACCAACATTGATGCAGCTGCAATAATACTCGTGACAAAAAACAGCGAGCCGAGGGCTCCATCGGGAACGTCGTATCTCCAGCGGAAAAAGTACGTGACCCAAGACCTGTGCCGCTGGTTAGTAAATAAACTCTCTGTGGGTGCAACCATTGGTGGGTAGGGCATAGCTACATGGAGGCCAGCCCGGATGCAAAGGCGTCCATTGCAAAGAGAGCGCAAAGCGGGATAATGACGGGTAGGCTCTCTTTGCTAATTTGGGGCAGCAATGACTTCAAACAGCCGCGCTGTTTGGGCGGCTCGGCAATTGGTCCATCAGTCAAAAGAGGAGCAGCTTCTCCATTGGCGGCACTGGGCTTGGGCTTCTCGTCGGCTTCAATAGACTTGCTGAGGAAAAGCGTCAACAAGAATTTCACCAGTCCCAGCACAGCATACGCCACAAATACAGCCCTGTAGGATCTGTCAGTGCTCCAGTGAAGATCGTGGGTAAGGTACTGAACAACCCAGCCACACGTCATGACGCCAAATGCGGTTCCAGCAGTGCCGGCAAGGCTGTACCAGGCGTATATGTCGCCCCTGGTTTCAGGGGTAGTGAGGTGGGCCACAATGCTCTCCTCGACGGCACGAAACGGGCCTATCTCGTTGCCGCTTAAACAGACTTGTCAGAACCTCTACAACTGAACACTGGGAGGGCCACCAACCTCGGGCTAATGACACCGAAAATAGCAGCGCCTAGCAAAGCTGAGAAGCTGCTGCACGTAGCAAATACAAGCCCGCTTCCAACCATCAGCGCGGCACCAAGCGCCAGAATCGCCTTGCGCCCAATCCCGTCGGCGAACAAGGTGAGGATCAAGCTGATGCACACATCGCCCACCAGGGTTAGTGTCATGAAGAGGCCAATGTGCAATTGGGATACATCGAGAACTCGCAAAAACATGACAAGATTGAGGGTAGAGGCGCCATAGGCAAAGAGTCTCACGAAGCGTTGCATGCACAGCAACTTGACGTCGGTCGGGGACTGGTACAGAGCCACCAGACCCAGCTCTGATAGAATGCGCTGAAGCATTTTCAGGCAATTCGGCGCGACGCCGTTTCACACAACAGAAAAATGAAAGGCTAGTAAGAAGGAAATGCCACCCGAGTCGTTGAGGCGGCGAAATGTGCTTTTATTTATTTTTCGTATGTTATTCAAGGCTTGAGGCCAGAGGCTCAGAAGCAGGTGCTGTCGGGGATACGAAAAAAGTCCGATGGGTACCAGCTCCCCAGTGGCTCTCCCCTCATGCTTACAGGTACCTCAGGAGGCTAAATTTGCCGCTAAAGCACGGGCTTTTGAACAAAGGCGTGGATCCTCCAAGCCAAGCAGAGCGCCATGGCTTGATGAGTGGCCCAACCCTTTACGTGAGTAACGTGACAGACCCTGCACCCCGTACGGAACAGCCAATACGGACGTGTACATTTCCAATGTGCCCATTTGCTGGTCGGAATTCCGAGGTGAGCCGGTTTACCAAATGAAGGGGCCATCACCACCTTCAGTCGCGAATTACCGCCCCGAGGGCTTTGAAAATACGAGCTTTATTTTAATAATAAAATGCGCAAAATCAATGCCATTGGTCTTGTCCGTTGTTTGTGAAATCATTGTGAAAAGACATGAGACCAACATTCTCGAGCTAGTTCACTCCATGGCCTCTCATGCATACCCAAGAAACCCTCTGATTTTGCTTAAAACCAGGGCGAGCTGTTCGCTGTGGACACTATGGTTCGCTCCCTCTACCATAAACAGTTCAGCGTTGGGGATCTTCTCTGCAATTAATTTTGAATTGTCTGTAACTCGTTAGCCGCATGCATTAATTATCGCAACGGCAGTACATGCCTGGTGGACAGATCCAATCCTGATCACCCACTATGACCAATGTTTTGGCCAAAATATTCTGAAGTTTATCAGTGTAGTCAAAATATTTCTCAGTTTCAGAGTATAGGTCATCTGCATTGCATTAGCAAGCGAGCATGCATAACAGCCTTAAATTCAAGCTTACTATGAGACTCGGCGACATATATCGTGTTGCGGCACGCCAATAGGCCAGCATTGGCGTCGAAATCTTCACGATAGAGGGGCATCATGGCAAAATGGACCAATCTGAATTCTTGGTCATCTTCAAAGGCTCCAAAAACCTTGCCAACTAGCATCTCCTTGGAGAAGCTGGGCACTTTGTGCAGCCTGGCCTCCAGTGTCTTTATCGCCCCTGCTTCATCTGTCATGACTATTAGCTACGGTTCTGTGCACAACCAAACGTCAAACTTACGATGATGCGATGCAGCAGTGCCTCGAAGAATCAGGTGTGATACAAAAGACGCATACTCAATCGCGTATTGCTGGGCCAGAAATCCACCAAAGCTACCACCGCATATAATAACCGGCGTTTCGGGCGAAACAAAATGGCGCCTAATACCTTCAATGTCGTCGACAATTTGTTTGAATGTATAAGGCTTGGTACGGGAGCTCTGGCCGTGTCCGCGGTAGTCAAAAGAAACAACATGAAGCACATCACCCAGTTGGCCGTAGATCCTAAAATCTGACTTGTGATCGCCTGCAGATTGGTAAGCGGGAGCATGTCATGATACCCCAATTGACATCATACCCATTCCTCTTCCTCCATGGAGAGTGATCATGAGGGGGCCATCGCTTGGCCCGGCTTCTTCATAGGCGAGCTCAGCCCCATTGACAGTGACATGTTTGACCATTTCGTACCAATACTGCAACTTTGAAGGGTTTTTCTTTTTTTTTTTTTTTTTTTTTTTTTCAAATCAAAAAAAGAGTCAGCAAAGTTGCTTATCAGTCATGAGCCATCAGGTGTACGACTTTTTGCGCAAGAACACAGGCGACCCGTGCGCGGGAAATCTCAAAGTTGGCCGACTCGCAAGATAGTTGCGTCCGTTGTGGGCCGCGCACGGCGTCCATCCGACCAGGACAGGCGCAAAACCAGTAGTGTCGGGGCGACGCCGATTGCAAACTTGCCCAGTCCAGCTAGAAGCCCCGCCAGGACGAGATTGTCCCTCATATGAGCAGGGTTTATCACCACTCGCTATTTAAGAAAAGAGAAAAGCTGGGCTCAAGGGCAAACATCTCCGATGTCGACGTGCTCGCCCCAACAAATCACGTTATAGAGATAAAAAAGAAGCCAATTCCGTATATGAAACAAGACAATCACCTCCAGATTTCGCGACGGTGCTCTCACCTTTGGGCAGGGATCCATTCATAGCCAAAGTGCACTACAGTCCCCGACCCTCACCGGCCCTCACCGACCCTCACCGAGCCATTCATCCACACATACTGCTCGGTGGTCCGACATTCGGGACCAATGGCTCCACAAAAATCTTCCATCTCCAACACTGCAGAGTCGCTCGACTCGCGCAACCAAAAGGACCAGGATGTCAATGTGACGATGTCGGCCAAGGCCTTGGGTTCTGAAGCCCCAGCGCCCGAAAATTCCGGGTGGTTCCACTGGCACGAGCCTGGGACGTCCAAGGAAGAGAAGCGGCTCATTTTCAAGCTTGATTGGTTCCTGTTGAGCTTTAGTTGTCTGACCTACTTTCTCAAGCAGGTTCGTTTTTCGATCTCAATGCCTCGAGATGGGCGTGACTAATGATGCGCAGCTCGACCAAAACAATGTTTCCAATGCCTATGTTTCTGGCATGTCCGACGAACTCGGATTCGGGCAGGGCAACGAGCTGTCTTGGATGAATACGTATTTTTCAATTGGTGAGTGACACAGTACCGTGCCAAAGTAGGCTCATATACTCAACCGAAATAGGAACTATCGTCGGTGGCGTCGTTGCCAATCTAATCATCACCGTTGTCCGCCCACGAATTTGGCTTCCGGCTTGCCTGTTCACCTGGTCTTTGTTCGTTCTGGCGCTCTTCAAGTGCAACCACGCGTACCAATTCTACGTTCTCCGCTTCTTCATCGGCATGTTTGAGTCTGCCGCATGGCCGGGAGTCATGTACTGTCTCGGATCTTGGTACCGAAAGAGCGAGCTGTCCCGGCGCAGCGGTCTCTTTGTCATGAGCGGCGTGCTAGGCCAGATGTTCTCTGGGTATCTGCAATCCGCCTTGTTCAGTGGCATGCACGGCAAGGGTGGCATGTCAGCCTGGAGATGGCTATTCATTTTCGACTTCATTCTCGCTATTCCCGTGGCAATTTACGGATTTGTAAGTGTCAAACTTTATAGTTCAGTCGACAATGCTAACAATGGCACAGTTCTGCTTCCCTGACACTCCCCACGAGACCAAAGCTTGGTATCTGAATGAATGGGAAAGGGAGAGGTCTCGACAGAGAATCGAAGAAGAGGGACGCCAGCCAGTTGGGAAAATGGACTTTTCTGTGATTAAGCGCATCTTTGGCTCCTGGCAAGTCTACAGCTTCACGGCAGCTTACGCATTTTGGTCACTCACATGTGGAAGGTAAGACATTTTCCCAGGGCCCCCCCCCCCCCCACCCCCCCCCACCCCCCCCCCCCCCCCCTCCCCACCCTCCCCCCCCCCCCCCCCTTTTTTTCTTTTTCTTCCTTTCCTCTTCGTTTGCTCAATCTCCCTCCCCCTCCCACCCCACCCACCCCCCCCCCCACCCACCGCCCCCCCACGCCCCCACCCCGCCCACCCGCGCGGCACGCGCGCGCACGACGAGCCGCACGAGGGCGAGCAACAGGCTCTGCAGGCCGCGGATAGCAACAAGCGAGAGAGCCACGGCCCCC
>JAHVYB010000090.1:165452-192059 GCA_020623695.1 Calonectria henricotiae
TATCTCCAGCACCCCCCCCCCAGAGCAAAACTTTGGTATTGGAATAAAGGGGAAAGGGGAGGTTCCCACAGAGAAACAAAAAAAAGGGGCGCCAGCCCATTGGGAAAAATGTCTTTTTTTGTATTAAGGCCATATTTGGGCCCCGGACAAGTTTCAGCTTCCACGCCGCTTTCGCCCTTTTTTCACCCCCCTTGGGGAAGTAAAACATTTTTCCCGGGGCCCCCCCCCCCCCCCCCACACACACATATTACTGTCTCTGACCCATTTTTCCAGCTACGTGATGCAATACTTTAGCATTTACCTCAAGTCTACCAAGATGTACTCGGTCCCCGAGATCAACAATATTCCCACAGGAATCGGAGCCGTCAATTTCGTTTTCATGGTCTCCACAGGGTACATCGCCGACAAGATTGGAAGTCGTGCCCCAATTTGCGCTGCTGTTGGTACTCTGATGATTTTCAACTATTCGGTGCTTACCGCGTGGGATGTCCCTCACAAATTGAGAATGGCCGTGTTCATTTTACACGGTTGTTATGGATGCTTCACTCCTCTGCTTGCCGCATGGGCAAACGAGGCATGTGGTGGAGATCAGCAAAAGCGCGCGTTCGTGCTGGGATTCATAGTTTCGGTTGGCCAGGCTGTTGTCATTCCCTTTCAACAGGTTCAAATGGCAAGTGGCGAGGCTCCCGAGTTTGAAAAGACCCATGGATGGGGAAGTGCACTCGCTTGGGTTGTCGCTTTGACACTTTGGACTGGAGTTGGGCTTCCGTTGGTACAGCGATGGAGGGAAAAGAAGGTGAGGGTGAGTACAACGGAAGAGGAATACTAGGCTAGTTAACTGCACCGCGGTTGATAACGACATGATAAGTGTTTTTTGGAAATTACGAAATGTTATTGCATTGCTTGAAACTAAAATGACCATGGCACATGTGAATGCGTCTAATTTTATCAACGCGTTAGCGTTTTATCAACACCCCCCAACTTCCCCAGTGTCAAGCGACCATTCAGGGCCCAGGGTTCGTATAGCCTGCATTTATTCAGATAAGTGGTGAATACTAAGTAAGGGTGGGTGGGTGTACGAGAAAAGCGTGATGGTGCTCTTACGCGTCGCACGTTCCGCCTACCCTGCATCGTACAATTTTTTCTTTCAAAATCAACACCACTCTGCAACCTGGTGAAGCTGGGAAGAAAAGAAAAAGGGACCCCAAGTTAATAGTTGGCTTGCTTGTCAATGAATGTGTTTATTCTATTGAAAATAAGAAAGTAGATGCAGTGCGAGCTATCATATTCGATGGGCCTGATTGCGGAGACAAGATTGATACGATGGCCTCATCATCATTGGGGTAAATCTGGGGATAACCCAGTTTTGGAGCCCCCACGACACCCCATTAATGAAATGATACCAGTGATCCAAATCAGGAATCCGGGGCACCGAAACAGGCATTCACTCGCTCCATTGTAACCATCTATCGGGAACGTTGTGATATCCTAGATGCTGAGTGGAGTGCCGGATCTCGGCCATCGTTCGGTGTGCTTATCAGCATGTGCTTATCAGCGCCCCTGTCGATACAACTCCAGTTGATTGGATCGCTCACCACAGCGATCTATACCTAATGGGGGATTTTCTCCCGTAGCCACGTTCAGATAACCCAAAAGGGCGAAAATAACCATTTTCCAGTCGACCTACCATGACGTTCCTGAGGCGTCTGGGCAGATAAGAGCAGTTAAGCTTAAATTGGTTGAGTGCTAGCTTTGGGGTTTCCATTAGGAACCACTGGTGATGGTATAGTTGCAATAGAAATATTTGCATCGTTTTATCCAGCTACAATGGTTCAGGATTCGCCGTGAGGCTTTGTGGATCAGCCACTTGGGATGGGAGAATGTCAAATCAAAGATGTCTGCAGCCGAGACGTGGATTAGTCAATTTTGAATATTTCAATAGTTTCATAAGCATCGAAATGAACTGACGAATGCGTAGTTTGACAACGTCTTCGGTTAGTGTTCACTGATAAGACGGGCTGAAGGTACAGCTCCGCCGCCACCCTACAAATCAGGTCGCGCCATCCATTTCTTATCGCTGTTAGGGCACCACGGCACCGATTTGATACTTGGTATCGGCGCCTTGTATGTCTGATAAGGATGGGTCCGTATCAGTCTTAAACCCCTAGATCATCCTAGACATTCAAATCTCGGATAGGATTGCGTTGTTGACCTCCCCATTATCCCGTGTGTTTTGTTTTGCTTTGCCTTGTCCCTTGCGGGCTGTCTGTCAACATATTTCCATTGCGCTTGGTTTGCACCTCTCGAAGCTTGGCATTCTATCGACGGGGAATATCTGTTAAACTACACAGCAGCGACAACCCTTGGCCATGTCGGCGGTAAGAATTGACGCACTTTTTATCATTTGAGCTTGAGACTTTTACTAACATACATTGCTAGCCCGTCTATAACGCGTCCGAGCCCAATGGCGGCAATCCCCTCGAGGTTGATGTCAATGCACAGTATGAAGGCGTTCAGTTCAACTACACCTACATTGCCTTTTGCGGCTTCATCGTCTATCTGATTATCCCCGGTATCGGCCTTCTATACAGTGGTCTCGCACGCAGAAAGTCAGCTCTGGCCCTGCTATTCCAATCCATTTTGATCGGTGCCGTAACGACCTTCCAATGGATGTTTTGGGGTTACTCGCTAGCCTATAGCCGCACTGCAGGCCCATTCATTGGCAACCTGGCCAACTTTGGCCTCAAAAATGTCATGTCAGCTCCCTCTGTCGGCAACCCAAACATTCCCGAAATTGTATTTTGTCTGTACCAACTACTTTTCTGCGCCTGCACAGTTCAGATTGTTGTGGGAGGTGCATTTGAGCGTGGTAGAATTATCCCATCGCTTGTTTTCGGGTTCTGTTGGGCTACTATTGTTTATTGCCCAATTGCTTGTTGGACCTGGAACCCAAATGGTTGGCTGTACAAGGTGAGCATCTCTTTTTGTAGCACGTTTATTAGCTTGACAAGAACCCGTGTTAACATCTCGATAGCTTCCTTCGCTCGATTTCGCTGGTGGAGGTCCCGTCCATATTGCTTCTGGCTGGGCCGCCTTGGCATATGCCCTTGTTCTGGGTAAGCGTAAGAAGAACCCCAGCGACCGAGCCCATGGAAAGCCCCACAACATTACCCTGGTTTTCCTGGGAACTGTCTTGGTCTATTTTGGATGGTTCGGATTCAACGGTGGATCAGCGCTGAACGGTAGCATCCGTGCTATGCTTGCTGCCTTCAACACCAACACGGCGGCCTCGACTGGTGCTCTCGGATGGGTGCTTGTTGATATGATAAGATACAAGGGGCGATTCCGAGTGGTTGGAGCCTGCGAGGGACTCATTGCTGGGCTTGTGGGCATTACCCCCGCTGCCGGATACGTTAGCGTATGGCTTGCGGCTGTCATCGGATTTATCACGGCAGTGGTCTGCGCCTTGATGGATGATATCAGCAACTGGCTTCACATCGACGAAGGGATGGATGTGTTCAAGCTTCACGGTATCGGAGGTATGATGGGATCGTTTCTCACTGGTATCTTTGCCACGAAGTCGATCTCGTCACTTGACGGATCGACGATTGCCTCTGGTGGAATCGACGGAGTCGGTGTACAGGTTGGGCGACAATTTGCCGAAATCACCGCCATCTCATCCTATTCGTTTGTGGTTTCTGTGTGCCTGCTTGTCATCCTCAAGTACATCCCGGGTCTTCATCTACGTGTCTCAGACGAGGTGGAGGAACGTGGCTTAGATCTGGACCAGTTCTTTGAGGAAAATATTGGCGATTGGGAGGTATTTGAGGAGCTGCAGCGGCGACAGGTCGAATCGGAGACAATTTTGGCCAGGGAGCCTCCGGCCTCATCCACCGCGAGCAGCCGTCATGGTGACGAGACCGGGAAGTCCGAAAAGGTGGCGTCGGGCTCCGTGTAGCATGGGTATCAATCTACTGAATCAGAAATGAGGCTCCCATTTGAAACATCTGGAGATGCATCAACGGTTCTTAATGCGTATTTAGCATGTATTCAGATTTGAAATCAATGTGCATATAACGCTTCTTGGGGGTGTGCATGCGGTTTGTCATTTCATGTTTTTTTTGAGACATTGTAAGCGTTCTCCGCGAATGTAGTGCTCGCAGAATGATCGTTTTTCGCTTACTCTGAATGTCCGATGCAACCAATGTTGGACCCGACACCCTGTCAAGCGCATTGCTTGACATCAATGGTGTTTCGCTAAACTTTGGCCATCGATGAAACTTCAGACCGCCTGATCAAATGGACAATTTTTACTCCATTACTATTCAACGTTCCACTTTGGAGCTCTTTTTTCCAAAAACGCTCCAACACCTTCCTCTTTGTCCTTGGTCCCAAAAGCAAAATAGTACAGGCTTCGCTCAAACTCGTCGTCACGGCTGAGCTCGTCGGCTGAAAGAAGACGTAAGAGGAAAGAAGGATGAAAGTCTTGGGACGAAAACTTACAGCGTGACACCGCTTCTTTGGCTAGCGACAACGCCGTTGGGCTTAGAGCCGCCAACTTGGACGCCGTTTGGATGGCATTTTCGAGGACCGTGCCAGGTTCATAGAGTTCGGCAACGAGGCCAGTGGAGTGGGCCTCAATCCCTGTAATGGAGGAGCCCAAGAGAATCATCTGCATCGCCTATGCCAGAAAAGATGGGGGATTAGCAGAAGCCCGCTAGACATGGGGTGTTTGCGGATCGGGTGGGTTCTGATCTGGGTACCTTGAACTTCCCGACAGCACTTGTCAACCTCTGAGTGCCGCCTGCTCCGGGAATCAGGCCAATTGAAACTTCCGGCAGCCCGAAGCGGCTGCTAGATGAGGCAACTATTAAGTCACACTTTGTGTGATTTGGCTGTTAGCTGGGAACACTTCTGTTTGCCTGCATTAGGCCGTCAAGGGCCAAAGCATGTTGGTCTTACCATGAGAGCAACCTCGAAGCCACCGCCGAGCTGTTAACCATGGCGCATCAGTCGTTCTGTCGATCAAGAACTATAGTGCAGTGGGGAATCCTGGGCCGTTCGAGCCACTCACCGCCATTCCCTCAACCGCCGCAATCATGGGTTTGCGCACGGAACGCATCCCCGCGCACAGATTCCCGAGGTAGCGGCATTGTCGTGCTGCCTCGCCGTCTAGCTCTGATATCTCCTTGATATCGGCTCCCGCTGCGACACGTGCTGTCAGAAAGTGGCAGGGGCTACTGCTGAGGGGCGTCCCTCTTAGGCTTACCGGAGAAGAAGGAGCTGCCTCCGGTGATGATGATGGCGCGGATGGCTTTGTCTGCTGCTGCCGCCGATAGGTGGTCCAAAAACATGGAGATCAGCTCACCGGACAGAGCATTCCGCTTGCTCGGCCGGTTGAAGGCGAGAACACGGACTCCTCCGACCGGAGTGCTAGCCTGAACCAATTCTTCAGTCATCTTGAGCGCACGGCTGTAGATCTGGGAAGAATAAGTTGGATATTGCGGGAGAAAAGTTGGCCGCGGTGACGTTCGGGTGAAACGTGAACACTTTGCCAATTCGAGAAGTTTGGACAAACGGGGGGTGGGATTGCCAGCCGGTATCTCGTTGGCTCAAATACTCACGGCATTCTAAAAACCGAATTGGAAGTGCCGATCAGTTGACACGTAGTCTAGCTATGTCTGAGAATGACTCGGCATGCAAGAAGGACATATAGTCTGACCAACTGAGACAGGCCCCTCATAAAACCGACATGGTGGAATATGGCCCAAGACTTTGCTGGATAGACCATTAGCAGTGAGGCATTTTGGATGAGGAGGCTGGTTGCCATGTCTGGATCGGGCAGTGTTTGACGTCGATCTCGTTGCAGGGGGAGAGAATAGCCGGAGAAGGCTGATGTGCCAAAACCGCCCCCTCGGTCCTACCAAGCCTTGTCTCGGCGGATGCGGAAGCGCAAAAGCAATAGGATCTTCTCCCTTGGGACTGGGGTTACCACGAGAGTCAATACAGCCTCACTTGTTACTTTTTATCACACAATGTATCGCCAAAAGCATCACCCACCTTCCGTGTGGCCTAGCTCGCTAAACTTCAGCGCTTGGCTAGGCCGGCGCGGGAGCGGCTAAGTTGGGTTTGACAGCAGCCCGCTAGTTGTCGATCACGACCCTAGACGCGCTGTGCGTACTGCCCCTGTCAAGCTACGTTAGCTTGAGATGCTGCACGTTTGGTGCCCAGCGCATGTACGATTCTGCACCTCCCGCGGGGTTTGAAGATGTTTAGAATACCTTTGCCAGGTGCAACTAGGATCCATACGGTTGGTCCGGCCCACTTGGCGAACCCTGCCATACCTGATCTTCAACCATGCAATGGGAAAGTGGTTCCAGCTATGGCACTGTCATGTGGCCGGTGTTGGTTGTGCATGTGCTTGAACATTAGCTTGAATGATCCACGATGCAGTGTGAGCCTAGAACCACGGCAAGTGGCTCTGTTCACAACCGGAAATCTTGGCGTCATCCACGCATGCTATCGGCGCATCTATGACAACGGAGGAAAGTGATCAGCTGGGCCAGTTCGGAAATCTTTTGGGATGCAGTATCACCTGTCTTGGGCGGCAAAATATCCATTATGCAGCCTCAAGTGGAAATCTGACACGTAGGTCGGCTCTAACTACGCTGTGTAGTATGTATGTGCCTTCGTTTTTAGCTTGGATGTGCTACGCGTGTAGCTACCACAAGATATCCGCAACTGCATGAATGCAGGAAAAGAACGGGGCTTGCAACTTATTAGTTATACTACTTAAGAGTGCGTCTTTGGCGTTGAAGCATTCGCTACTGTCATTCTTAGACTTCAAACCGAACACCCCGACTTCGATTTGGCATCTTGCTTCGAACAACACCTCTACTTGTTCCTGCATTGGTTTTTCTCTTCTTCTTTTCCAAACGGGGTTTGTTTTTATTGATACACCACACACTATGGAGGCAAACTCCAAAGTTTTGGACCCCAGAAATGGACTAATGCCCATCTCTTTTAGCTATGGCCTGTCAAGCACTCCCCGTTTTTTTACCATTACTGCCGCATTTCAACATCATGTTGCCACGAGGCCTAGTGATATTGCTGCTCGAGACCTCTCGGCTACACCTCCATCAGAAATCTCTTACGGCGACCTTGCCAGAAGAAGCTCTAGACTTGCACACAAGTTACAGAGACTAGGCGTGGCGCCCGGCGATCGAGTGCCTCTAGTTGTAAAGAGGGGACTCGATATGCTTGTGGGCATCATGTCTGTGCTTATATGCCGAGCTCAATATGTGCCGCTAGATGGTTCTGTAGTTCCAGATGCAACTCTGCGCTTTGTCCTACAGCAGACACAATCAAAAACTGTCTTGGCTCTACGATCAACTAGCTGTCGGCTATCCGATATTGACGGATGCAACGTTGTGACTATTGATGACTTTGATGGTGAGAATATTCCAGATGATTCTTTTGAGAGTAATATTCCTCCGGCAACCCCGGAAGATGGTTGCTATGTGATTTATACCTCTGGTAAGTCCGAAACATTGATCGTGATGACATGTAAGTGCTAAACTATATTTTAAAAGGTACTACTGGTACACCCAAGGGTGTCGATGTGACTCACCAGAATGTTACGAATTTGGTTTGTCAGTCGCCTGGAGACCTCGGAATCAAACCTGGTATCCGGGTTGGCCAAGTGCTTAGCATTAGCTTCGACATGGGTAAACGCTCCATGGTTTTTATTAGCTGTTCTGCCACTAACTTGAAATTTACTGCAGCTGCATGGGAAATGCTCGGATGCCTTGCAAATGGAGGAACATTAATCCTGCGAGGTTCAGATTGGAATAAAGCACTTGAAGAGGTAAGCACTCTGAATTACAGACAAATTTGATTGTTAACTTTAGGTTTAGATTGATGTCCTTATTTGCACCCCGAGCATCTTGTCTAAATACAAACCAGAAAACTACACTAACATCAAGGTTGCAGCCACTGCCGGCGAGCCTTCTTCGCAAAGGTATGTTTTTATGATTTCATTACGAACAACACAACTAACCATCAATCAGAATTGCAGATATCTGGGCCTCAAGCTGCACATACTACAACTGTTGTGGTCCAACAGAAACCACGATTGTAAACACAATGCACAAGCATCGACCCTTCGTCCCGCTGTCTATCGGAAAGCCGACCCCAAACAACAACGTTTACATTCTTGACTCTAACAATGAGCCAACCATGGTTGGCCAAGCTGGAGTCATGTGGGCGGGTGGCTTCGGTGTTACACGCGGTTACGTTGACTTGCCTGAGAAGACGGCCGAGAAATACGTTCTTGACCCTTTCATGGCTGATGGGTGAGCTTACCAATGTGCCATCTGTGATGTACTCTACTAACGATTGTAGATCCAAGATGTACAACACGGGCGACGTGTGCAAATGGAATGCTGACGGCACCATTGAGATCATGGGTCGAGTAGACGACCAAGTCAAAGTCAAGGTAGGACTGATTACAAACCATTCAATCATCACCAGACGCTAATAACACTTACAGGGCTTTCGAGTAGAGCTCGACGGGGTTGCCGCATCCCTAAACTCTTGCCCAACTGTGCAAAGGGCGTCGGCACTCCTCATTGATGGAGAGATCCATGCGTTCCTGACGCCACAAAACTGTGACTCGGAGAAAGTGGCCGAGCACTTCAAGTGCCGCCAGCCATACTACGCCATTCCAGCCCACTTTTATCTTCTGGAGTCGTTCCCCCTGACTGGCAATGGGAAGATTGACAAGAAGGCTCTTGCAGCCACAGGACTCCGGAGCCAGCGAAACTCTACTGAAGAAAAGGCCATGTCCGCCGATGTAATTACTTATCCCAAAGCGGTCTTCCTCGGCCACTCCAGGAAGGATTCCTCAACCTCTACTATGACCCAAGTCAGTTGTGTCTCTGACAGGTCTGAGGCTACTCTGGTCGAGGAGAGCGTTGATCTCGAAGCAAGCTTTCACGAGAAGACGCTTGATCTCGGAGCAGATCTCCCAGAGAAGAAGCATGGCAAAAAGGTGCGAGGCTTGCGCTATCGTGTCCTCATTGTTTACCGCCGCCTGTTTACCTTGGTGGGAATATTCAACATCGCTGCGGCAATTGCCGTGATTCTATCCGGATTCCCCAGAGAATGGATCGGAACTGTCACCGCCATCAACCTTGCCATGGCCGTCCTGATCCGACAGGACTTTATTATTAACGCCCTGTACACAATCACCTGCAGCGTGCCAAAGTCTTGGCCAATGTTTATTCGATCTCGATGTGCCAAAATCATCCACCTGGGCGGTGTTCACTCCGGTGCCGCAGTCAGTGCTGGCGCTTGGCTCTTTGCTTCCAACGTGGGCGACATTGTGTGTATGACTTCGAAGTGCGGAGGCTGGGGCCATCAGTCGGTAGCTGCAAAGGTCATCTCTTGGATACTATCGGCGCTCTTCTGTGTTATGCTTGTGTTCGCGTACCCGTCAATGCGAAAGGCACACCACAATCTGTTCGAGAAGATGCACCGATTCGTTGGATGGACCATGCTTGGACTGTTCTGGGCCCAGGTTGTTCTCACCTGCAACGACAGCAAGGATCCGAGCATGTCATTGGGTGGTGCTTGTGTTCGTTCGGCCTCGTTTTGGCTTCTTGCTGTGGCTTCTTCGAGCGTCGCTTTGTCATGGGCCTTTTTGAAAAAGGTGCCGGTTCAATCGGAGGCCCTCTCAAACCATGCCATCAGATTGCATTTCGATTACACCATGCCCGTCAACGGGACGTCCACTCGACTGTCCAAGCGGCCCCTTTTCGAGTGGCACTCATTTGCGACGATTCCGGCACCGGAGCCGGTAAATGGCAGGCCCAAAGGCTATTCGCTTGTCGTATCAAACGCGGGTGACTGGACCAAGTCAACGATCCAGGAGGCGCCGGCTCATATTTGGACCCGCGGAGTGCCAACTTGCGGCGTAATGCGGATCGCCACTCTCTTCAACCGCGTCGTGCTTATCGCGACAGGATCGGGCATTGGGCCTTGCCTGGGCCACATTCAAGATCCCAGCTGTCCCACCCAGCTCATTTGGTCCACTTCTCGCCCCGAGACCACGTTTGGCGATGGCCTGTGCGATGTCATCAGGAGCAAGGTGCCAAATGCCGTCATCCACGATACCAAGAAACTCGGCCGTCCAGATCTCGTCAAGATGGGCTACAACTTGGCCAAGAGCTTTAAAGCAGAGGCGGTCATTATCATTGCAAATGAGAAGATAACTAAAAAGACTGTTTATGGGTTAGAGACTAGGGGCGTTCCCGCCTACGGAGCTATTTGGGACAGTTAAGGAGTGAGTAAGTAGATCGGTACTTTATTGTTAGAGTGCATGCATCTTGGTGTTGGTGTGGTTTTACGGATGGGTTCGGAGTTTGCCTTGTTGGTTTTCGGAGTATTGTGGAGTTTCGGATCGGTCCATTATGGGTAGCATTCGGGTTTTCAGGGTTATTTTTTCTCTTCACGTTTTTCATATCAACTAGTTTAGTCATTGAATTTACTTGTGCATGGGAGCGATATCGAAGAAAAGAAAACCCTTCTCGTCACCGGGGCTTGTATATTGAAATCCTGGAATCTGGCGATTATCTCATTGTCAAAGCCGCTCGCGGAATTCGATCCGTGCTCGGTTCGACGCGGGTAGATGGCGGCGAGCCCACTTGTTTGCGGATACAATCGGGTCTTGCTCGATGCCTGCTTACCCCAATGACTTGGATTAAACAAATATCACACCACAATAGCAGCCGAAGACCCTGCAATCGTGATATTTGAAGATTTTGACAAACTCGAGATCCCATATTATCTCCTAAAAATGGAGACGAGTGCTTAGCTTCTTACATGGCCCTTGTCCTAGGCTCATCAGGCCCACAGATATCGGCTGGGAGCGGAGCTGTATACGTGATTCTGTGTTGGTTGACATGACGGCGACGGAATTTCGGTGAGATTGTAAATCGATAAATGATGTAAAAATTCCCGGAAATGGCTTGTAGAATCCGCCGTGTATCAGAGAGCATCAGAAATCCTAAACACAATGTCCCTTGCATCCTCAACTACAGAATCGTTCCATGATGGAACCGATGACACCCAACCCCAGAACATGCCGCCAATCCACTTCGGAGGAATTGTTGACACTGAAAGGGGTCTCGCCAGGGAGAAAACCAAAGAGAAAGGAGTAGTGTATGTCTCCTTTGAAGGCCCGGATGACCCAGAGCACCCTCACAATTGGTCAATTCCCAAGAAGCTCGGTTTTCTTACTGCAGTCAACCTGATGACCTTTGCTGTCTCTTTCACATCTAGCATATTTGGGACCGCTTCCACAACGTTGGAAGCCCACTTCAGCGTCTCTCACACCGTCATTAGTCTCGGGGTAGCTCTCTTTGTGGCCGGATTTGCAGTTGGACCCCTATTCTTTGGACCCATTTCCGACATCACGGGCCACGGACCACCATCTATTGTCGGATTCACCGTTTGTGGACTTTTACAGATACCGATAGCTCTTCTGAATAACCTGCCGGCGATACTAGTATGTCGGTTCTTGTCGGGCGCATTCGGAAGTGCTATGCTTGCGTGCGGCTCAGGTATGACAGCTGAGCTGTACAAGCCCATTCCTCGAGCGATTTCCTTGGCCTATGGAGCGACCATGATCAATCTTGGAAGCACTGTTGCTCCAAGCGCTGGAAGCTACATTGTAGCTCGCTATGGCTGGCGTTGGACTGCCTGGGTTACCTTGATTATGTTTGCCGCCATTGGGGTCGTGGTTGCTCTGTTTCTGAATGAGTCTTCGCCGCAGCAAATTCTAGTCGCCAAGGCTAAGCGCCTGCGTGCAACAGGTGGTGACGATGCGAAAATAATCAAGGCTCCATTCGAGGACGAGACGGTCAATTTCGATACGCTTGTGAACAAATACTTTGCAAAGCCAATTTTGCTCATCTGCAAGGAGCCAATCCTCATCATCTTGACAGTGCATCTCACCTTCGTGTATGGCACGCTTTATCTCACTTACCAACTCTTTCCATATGCGTTCCAGAAGCGTGGTTGGTCGGCAGCTACCTCTTCACTTCCATTTATTGCAGTATCACTTGGTGTCATTTCTGCGCCCGGTGTGGTGTCAATTTTCACAATGACTAGATACAAAAAGCTATTTCTGGAAAAGGGGGGCAAGACAGAGCCCGAAGATCGTCTCCCCATGATGATCCTTGGAGCTTGCATACTTCCACCCGCTCTACTCTGGTTTGGCTGGTCAATGGAGACTCACTGGATATCCCAAGTTCTTGCTGGCTATTTCATTGGTCTGGCACTTCAGTTGATGTTTATTAGCGGCCTCGTATACATCGTGGATGTATACATTATGTGTCCAAACTCTGCAGTTTCAATTCACATTGCTGTGAGAAGTGTGGTTGCCGCTAGCTTCCCGCTTTGGGCAAAACCCATGTACGAAGCGCTTGGCGTCGAGTATACCGCGACAACATTAGCCGTGTTTTCGATCATCCTGTTGCCATTTCCAGTCCTATTCTTTAAATTTGGCCCAAAGATCAGGAGTTGGAGCAAGTTTGCAAAGAATTCGTTGTGAAAGAAGAACCAACCGAGCTTGCAAGATGGAGATGAGGAATAGGCTGTGAATTGAAAGGAAATGTGTGATTTGCTCCTGCGCCCCGGCCGATCCCACGACCTGGGCGACTGGGTGAGCTGCCCCCCCCCCCAAAAAAAAGGCCATCCAAAATTCAACAAAGGATCAATGCGCTACCAGAATGTTCATTGGAGCTTGGTAGCATTTACTCATGCATGCGCCCTAGGGCTGTGTGCTTCTCTTGGCGGGACCCCAAGCACAGACTGGGGTCAGCATTACAACAAATTACAGACACAATCGAGGTTTCTAACTGCAGCATATTTTGGCCGCATTACAAATAATGCAATGGCGAAACTTCTAAAGTAAGGCCTTGAGCATCAGTCAGAAAAGAGAAGCAAAAAACGAGTCAGCATGGTGGCGCTACTGGTTGTCGCTGGCAGCTGAAAACCGGCAATGATAATAGCAGTTTGATGAATGAACAAAACGAGGGCTTGGGAAACAGCTCAACGAACAAGAAAATGTAAATATATTAATAACTATTATTTAACGAATAATGAACTGACGTATATGCAATGATACAATGAGCATCCAAAACTTGGAAGATACAGTGCTAGTTAGATCAGTTTTTGAATGGGATTATGGAGAGCGACGAAACCAGGGGATGATCGAATGGAGTTATACAGGAAAGCGTCAATATATTTCGCCCAAACAAAGAAAAGAGCTCTGGAATATTTCCTCATACAGGTATGCACTCTGGTATAGAAGTGTACTAATGAACCATCAGTATGCCAAGTTCTTTATCTATCAGGGACCCTTAGATCACCATTGCCGATGAATACGGTTAAGGGACATAGCTCATGTTTGGTGCGAAAGTAGATATCTGGTGTTCCACCCAAAAACTCTTTCGCAATTTCTTCAATCTTTGCTATCCATCTCTCTGTAAACCCACATGCAGTATACATGGCACCCTCCTCGTCCAGGACAGGTGGCATGCGCCTCATGCCTTCTTCAATATTTGCTTTGAGCTGGGCACTCCGAGCAGCGGCATCGCAGTTCTCAAAGGCTTCTATAAGCGGGTGCACGTCAACCTCCGAGAAGGTTTCGTGAGATGATGGCTCCCAGGCGTCGAATGGGTGACTGAGAGCAAGGCTGATCAAGTCATCTCTGCCGGCAGCGATGAGGGGACCGGGGTCGAACCATGGGCCAATAATGACAAGGTTGCGCAGAGACTTGCAGCTGTCTTTGATATTTTCAAGCGTATCCCACAGCGTGTCTAAACTCCGTGGGTAAATGACCATGTGCTGAATATGTTCTAGCAAATGAAAGCGATCGAGTCCCCGTTTCATCAAGCCAAGATCGTCACTTGCATCGCGAAAGAAGAATATATGATGGCCAAAATCGACCCATCTCAAAGCCTCGATACTGGTTTGCCTCGCTTGCATCACAGCGCGGGATTCGCGGCATGTTTGGCCGACTGCTCGATGTGATTTGCCAAAGAACTTGATGCTTCGTTTGACTCTCTTTGGGTGGGTGAAGGACCAGTCCTGCTCATAGGCAGCACGCCATATTTTTTGACGGAGTTCAGGTGGGAGCTTTGGAAAGAGGGTAAATGAGCGATCCATCTCTGTAAATGGAACGTCTGTGAGTGGGATCAATGATTGATGAAGCTGAGAATCTTGCGACGTGATGCCGAAGTCATCTTGTCTGAGCTCGCCGATGGCATGGTTATGCGCGGTGGGGTCGCCTTAGGCAGAAGCGGCGCTAGGGATTGGTGCTGGTGGAGGGGTAACAAGACACGATGGACGCTGGGAAAGCCTGTGAAAGTGCTGGAACGCACTGGAATTGGCCATGTTTGTGAATAAATCATGACCATCTCGGACATGGTGGTTATCTAATATAGTTATCGGGTTTGCCCAAGGAATACGTGACGCTATTAGTTGGTGCTTCCTTGATACCCGAGGTACACATCTTGGGAGACTCTACCCATGGTAGTAGCACCATTGCTATATTAACAAGTGACCAAGTTCCCAGTATAACAAGTGTATAAAATAAATAATACAAGTATTTAGTTTACGGTGGGCTTTTACACAATTATGCTCTAAAATGAAGTTGTGTTTTTATGTGTGTGTGTGTGTGTGTGTGTGTGCGTGGGTGTGTTTGTGGATGCGTTGAAATGCGCCCAATTCTGGCTGGATCATTCATTGGTTTGAATCAAATCACGATACTGACAAATGATTCTTACGGCATAGCTAAATCTGGATAAATACAATCATAAATTATCTATTATATTTATAGTTAATTTTACTCTTTTTTCCTCCTCTTTATTAACATACTGCAAAGGACTGGCTACGATACAGCAACAGGTGGTACAATGGCACGGGTTTGCGCTCCACCAGGCAAATAGATAGCCCCGTACTTGACCTCCCGATCACCCACTTGACGTGCAAGCTGGTCTGCATCGCCATTAGTATCGGCGCCATGGGCCAGGGGCGCCTGAAATGCTGCTGCGGTCTCGAGGGGGCTCATCGACACGGGGCGACCTAGTCGCCAGAATCCATTGAACAACCAAAGGACAGCTAGCGCACAGGTGGCAATGATGACCAGCGCCCCAGCCAAGAAATTGGAATGAATTGCGTACTTGGTAGTGGTGCGCAGCTCGGTTCCATCGACGATTTGTTCGGATGCATTATCTGAGAAAGCAATGGCGGTGCGAAACGTGAGCTCGCGAACTGCCTCGAGGACAGAGGGCATTGGGTCGGACCAAGTCATGTTGCTCGTGCCCAGCACCTCGTCACTCGAGTTCATATAGGTGTAGTACATTGGCCCAGTACCTTGAATTGCCAAGGTCCCCGAGTTATACAACACGACTGTGCTGTCGTAGAGGTTGCCTGCTGCATAGGCAATGCCGCCCAAGAGCGATGGGTATTTACCCAAACCAGAAGCTTCGATTGCTGGATACAGGAGCGTAACAGTGCGGTTGACCATCAAGTCAACATCAGAAATGGAACCTTCCAGCGTAAGTGTACCGTTGGCATATGTGAATGGGTATCGCACTTGAGCACTGTGGAGGGTACAATTGGTGTTGATGAGCTGGCCAGTCTCTGACGCCGTGCCCTTGTACGAGGTCGAAATTGTGATGATGCCAGGAGAGCTGATACCATTAGAGGACACAAGGATGGATCCAACAGTGGCATTCCCGCCCGTCTTCAAGTCCAGGTCATAGTCGGTGCCACTTCTTGTACAGCTGACGTCGAATCCGGCAGCGATTAGAGAGCCCGAGCAGGTCCCGTCGCAACCGCCCAGGTCGATTTTCATGGCATCGCGGTTGGTGTACGCTGTCACAACAGCTGAGAAATTACTTGATAGTGCGTTAATTGCGCGTGCACGCGTCATGTAGTAAGCGGTTGGTTGGTTGAGCTGAGCATTTGAAAGCCCTGCCTTGAACGTTGCAGGCATCGTCTCTGTTACAGTCTTGAAACTTGCAGCTCGCTGGAGCAGCGGGCTGTCGATGATCAATAGCAGAAAAATTATTGACACAAATGAAATCTTGCTAAAATGCCGTACCCCTACCATGGACTGCAACGCGCTTGACCCATGTTGCCAGTAATGGTGACAGTCTTTGAGGCTACCACCATTTAGCATCTTCACCCACCACGTCAGTGTGACGCCTTCGTGATACGCCAGCGTGAGCCCAGCATTTCCCACAGCTATTACAATGGCCAATATCACAGCGAGCTGGATCGGTCGTTCCTCGCTTGGCCAGGAGTCGGTGGCTTTGCCGTTGGCCGAGAGCAGAACAGCAATGATGGCTGCAATCGCCATCAGCGCCACTACTAAGCCCAGGAGTCCAGTCCACGGAGTGCTTTTGCACGAGCCTGGTCGCCATTGTCCTAAACCCTCCCCTGGAATCTTATGTATCTGGTTCGTCTGTGGCTGTTCGTACACGATCGCCCGGGGGGTTTTGCAAAGGTCGCGGAGCAAATGCTGTTCCTGTTCCACGGCTGCCATGCCATGTTGAACGGCATGTGGATTTGATGCTGGTCTTGGAGTCGGGTCCCAGTTGACCGATAACGGCGATGGCTGTTGTTCTCTGGCCCTATCCTGCTTTGCCTGATAATGTACGGGCAAATTCGGGTCGAACCACGCATTGGGGGTGGCCATGGCGAAAGTGAAGATGAAGAACAAAGTCGAGGTTTGGAGGAAAGAGGCTGAAATAACAAAAGGCCGCTTCTGCAAGGCACAATCTAATTTACTTCGAAAATCAGCCCAACGGTAAGGCTATCGCACTGGTGTCCCAATATAGAATTTGTATCCATTTTTATTTGACAAACTGCATCTATCTAACCATGTTGTGTTAGCTTCGGCCGAATATGCCCTCGCACGGTGACCCAGTTGCTCTTATACAGATACAGTGCTCCACCGCAGGGGACGGAAATTTCTTCGTTCAACGCGCAATACCACTGATCCTACGCTAGGTTAATCCGGCCCCAGGTTGATTCTGTGCGGTTGTCCCTTGGAAACTTACTCCATTTAATACTGGATCACCGCATCCATCCACCTTCATCTCAGCCTCCCTGGCCTCACTACCCCAATCATTTTCCAAGTTATTTGCACATAATCGCTCAACTAGATTATCTTGTCTATTGACTTTTGAAGATCAAATCATAAGGCTTCTTGTACCAACTCTCCACGTTGGCTGAGCATAACCAAGTTTAAACTTTATTTCTTAATTGGTGTCCAGACAGGCCTGTTAATAACCCCTGACACCTACTGCCTGTGTACCAGGTATTGTTAGTATTTCATCTAGACACTGGTTATCAAACCCCTTGCTCTGTATATCAAGCACGAAATTATAGTTGTTGTAGCACAACTTTTTCCTACCCTGAGACCGGCCTAGTATAGTGAGTTTGATACCAGTAGTGTGTAGCCAGTCATCTTCCGATACGATATGGCGATCGATTTCTAAACACCAGCTACGTCACCCGCTTCGCTGTGACCTTGATGCCTAAATTTTACAGGGCTGGATTCAAAAACAGAACAGGTCAAAATTTCTTTGTATTTTGTTGATACTGTTGTTTTAGACAATAGGCTGGATTTCAATGCATCAGGATATCAGCTTCATTCTTTCAAATGAGATGTATTCCTCGAGGACAGAAATTTGTTCAACTTCGATAGGAAGGTTTTGCTATGACCCATGCGAGGTAATTAGCACAATATTTGGCTGGTATAGTCAATACTTTCGAGGGAACACGGCTTCTCCTTATAAAATTGCCGACTTTTAACGCAACTCTCTTAGCGCTGTCCTCAAATCCAAGGACACCACCAAGTAAAAACTGATGATGCAGAGCAACTTCTTCGTAATTCAGCTCAATCCGATTCCCCACTACAAATTTCATTTCTGCAACCCAATCTTCTGTGTCAGGCACAAGTATTTCCTCGGAGTCCACATTAATGAAGAATGTGACCACTGTATTAACTAAGGATGGTATGCCAGTATGGCACTGGTTGTAATAACAGCTTGCATTTAAGAGGACTTGTATTACTTTAGAGCGGATATATCATAACATTATAATTACATACACAAAGCTGCTCGTTAATACGCTAGGTTTGCGCTTTTAGTACATTTTAAATCAGAACAATTGCCTGAATGGGAATTTCTCGTGGCTGGGCGAACCCAGCTGCATGTCATGGATGATTCTTTCATAAATAAATATACAGTAGCTAGAATAACGTTTGTGCATCGGTTCTACTCAGCTAAGTCCAATAGAAGTGTTCCTACCAGCTAGACTCGGCTATATAGAGCCATAAGCCTCAGAAAGTCCTATATCTCTTCTGTCAGGCAGCGTCTGGGCCCTTGTGAATTCGTATCGTAAACCTAAATCATAAAGTCGTTCGCAACGTAAAACCTGGCTAAGCACCGGGCGCAAGTAAATATGTGATCCCAGATAAACCCCAAGATGTGTTATGGATGTGAACGATGTCAACATGTGTTCGTTGGTTAATAACAGAAACTTTAGGCAAAATCCGTTCCGCGAATTGATATTTCTTCTCCTTCTTAGGCATTTGCGGTCACAAATTGGCCCTCAGTGGACTGCCTGTCACCGTTCAATGGGGTGACTTCTGTCTTTGTCACAGCCACACTCTTGTCTTCGACTGCCTTTTCCTCGACCTTCTCTGGTGCAACCTCCTTGGGCTCTGATTCTTTGGTTTCGGTAACCACGGCCTCAGTCTGGATTTCTTTGGGCTTTGCCTCGTCATCCTCCTTTGGTTGAACCTTAGCCTCAACAGGCTTATCTTCTTCCACTTCCTTGGTCTCTTCGGGCTTCTCGACTTCAGTAGCCTTCTCTGTCTCGACAAGCTTCTCCTCTTCTGCCTCTTTAAGCTCAGAGGGTGTCTCGACTTCGACAGTCTTCTCCTCAGAAGGTTTTTCTTCACTTGGCTTTTCCTCTTCAACTGAGTTCTCAACTGCGGCGGGACAATCAACCTCTGTAGGTTTTTCAACCTCTGTAGGGTTCACTTCCACTTCCTGAGGTTCAGAAGGGGTCTCAACTTCAACAACTTTCTCCTCCTCGACAGCCTTCTCTTCCTCGACGGGTTTCTCCTCCTCGACAGGTTTCTCCTCCTTGACAGCCTTCTCTTCCTCGACGGGTTTCTCCTCCTCGACAGCCTTTTCAGCCTCAGTGGGTTTCTCTTCTTCAACCTCCTTGGGTTCTGCAGGCTTCTCAGCCTCGACCTTCTCCTCGGCTAGTTTCTCTTCAACCTGATTTTCTACCATGGCGGGCTCGGCGGGCTTCTCCTCCATCTCATTGACTTCAGCAGTCTCAACCTCAACTGGCTTCTCCTCTGGCTTCTCCTCGGCAGGATCGTGCTCGACAGATGTCTCTTCCTTCACCTCCTGAGGCTCGGATGCCTTAAGCTCCCTCAGCTGGTCGATGGTAGCATTGGCAGTGGCAAGCTCCCCTTCAAGATGGACCTTGGCCTTCTCCAAAACCTCAACTTCGGCGGCTGCTTCTGAGAGATGTTTCAAGAGGTCGTGGACAGTCTTGGCCTCGGCCTTGAAGTTGTTGAGTAGAGCAATCGCTTCCTTGGCCAGATCTCCGTACTTCTCAGCAGGAGCAACATCTGTGATATAGTCTTAGTAAGCGAAACACAAGGAAAGCCAGAATGCTTACCGGCGTCTTGGACATCCCAGGAACCATCAAACCAAGCCATGTTGAAAGCAGAAGTGAGGTTAAGAAAATGTGATGATTAAGGGGATAAGTCGGTGCGATCGATTCAAGTCTTTTATTTGTAGAGTGTTCTCATATTGCATGCGTGGTAGATATAGGCTCTTATGTACAAATTTGCATGATGATACTAGAATGACTCTGTTGGCCAATTTAGTCCCAAACAATTACTTTCAAACACGCCACATTCATGTACCAGACAGCAGTTTTCCCCTCAGGTGAGCCTATTGGTAGGAAGTTGGTGGCCACAATAGGACACTGTGCATTTAACCTTGCTACGGGTACCGTATGCGCGCAAGTCTGGTCAATGAACGGCTTCCACGAACGTCAAGGAAAGCACGCCACCGCTGAACATTGACGCATATCCTACCCCGCTGCGCAGCAAAGCCAATCTTCGGGGTCTATCAGCGTCAGTCCATAACAGGTCATTCCATGCTCAGAATAGTGACAGTTGGCGACAGGGGGCAAGAAATCCCTGCAGCATACAGTCTGGCCAGGGTGCAATTCTGGATGAGGCCAAAGACCACACCACAATTGATAGAAGAATTGGTCTGATAGCGAATGAAATCATCGCCACGCCACACATCTCGCTCCAGAACATTCTCACACAACAATTTTGTTTATTTTTTTCTTCTTTACTTCTCAGAATCGCTCGTTGTGCTTTGTACAATATCGCCCACAATGGCGCCGACAGCGGGATTAATAAAGATCGGGTGATATCCCTCCATGTCCTCTTCAGCCGGAGGGGCCCAGTAAATACCCTGGGGATTTTAGCGCCTGCATCAGCAGATTAGACCAATATTCTTCTGGGGTCAATAACAATCGTGACCGAAAACTGCGGAGAACACCGGGGCGCCAACTTGTTGACTCGCTTAGTGGCCTGTCACTTCGATGGTTCGTACATGATCGTAAGAGCTTCAGCCATCATCACCATCACGCGCACGGGAGCTTCATTCTGCTCGCGCGCTTGTCACACCGCCATTCGTTTTTGATGAAATAGCAAGACGACTTCTAGCAGTTTGACCCACTTTCTCAGTCGAGTCCCTCGGCGTTGTGGGCTTGAACCGGGCGATCCATTGACAGGCCGCAAGCCGCGTCAAATGCTTGCGGGATATCCCACATCTTACCTGACGACTGCTGTTGCTTGAACAAACTTAAGCATCGCACTTATGGGACTGTATTATTTTGTATCTAAAATGACAATTAAATATCGTCCATACATCTGGATATCAAGGAAAGAATCTTGCAGATGCTGGTGCCCAAAACCAGAGACCTCTGACTAGATTCATTAAATTCACTTAGTGAGGAGAGATGTGAGTAGGGGCAACAGAGACAATGTTGACACTAATAGCCTTTCCTGGGAATTTTCTATTGACTGATGCGAATTCAAAGGCGTCAGAAGAAGCAGGATTTGGACAGTCCTCAATATCACTTAAGATTGGATTTGATATAATTGTATACGCGATCCTTGCCATATTGTGGTAACAGTACGAAAGGACAGGACACCACAATAACGACATTTAATGGATGTGTCCGGATTTTTCATGTCTCTTGACATTGAATTATGAGGCAAAGCTTCTAGGAAGGAGAAAAGTTCATCATAGTTTTCGAGATAATTTGGGTCTTGAGTCAGTCTTGGAATTACAGCTTTCTGTATGTATATTTCAGCCTAAAACGCGTTTATTCTCACGTAAGTTACAGAATAATTGCTGGTTACAAGGTCCTATACATTGCACAGAGTTCTCAACTTACTACACTGCATTCAGGTCTACGGATGTTTAGATGCTTGTTGCCCAGCCCAACTAGCGCATAAATATACCTTTTACAAAAAGTCTTTCAACACACCATCCAATGTTTTGCCTTCTTTCAATGCGACGGCATCCCCCACCTTAGCCAAGCCGACCTTGTTGTGCCAGACGACCTTCATTCCAGCATCGGTCGCACCCTGGATATCCCCTGCGCTTCCGGCAACAAATAATGCTTCTCTTGGCTCAACGCCCATCCTCGTCAAAATGGCCTCGTACGATGCTTTTACAGGCTTATAAAACCCACTCTCTTCCGCAGTAGTGACGGAATCGAATGTAAAGGCCTCTGTATTACCTTCACCCACGGATTTCTCAACCCCGCGAGCGGCGATATGCCCCAAATATTTAGAACAGTTCGTAACGACACCCAATTTATAGCCCCGTCTTCTCAGATCGCTCAGCACCCTTCCAGTCTCGGGCCAAGCCTGTAAGTTTTCCCAGTCGCGCAGCAAAGCCTCTGGTGCTGACGGGGATAAACCCACATCGTGCGCAGCTTGTCCAACGAGATCCTCGTAGGGAACGTATGCGCCAGCACCGAATGTAAGCTTGAGATAGCGTGCGCGCCAATTTCTACCTTCTGTCGAGCTGGCAGTTGATGCGGATGTATCCCAAAGACTCCAAGAGTCTATCAGGGCAGTGAGGAGATCAAAGATGATGGCTTTAGGCCGCCAATCTGGGTCCGCATTGGTAGGGTTGACAGACATGACTTTGTTGATGTATTTGAAGACTGCCTAACAAAAGAAAAACAATTTGGAAGAGAGATATGAGAGGTACGTGTGGAATTATAAAAGACGATTGACAGCAATAAGTACTCGGCAAGCCAAACACCAATGCCGACTCCGGCTATGGCTGACAGCGACACAGGCCGAGCCTGATAAATCACATGCTGCCCCTCAAATGTGGAGTTTGGTCAGCAAGACGCTCTCGCGCACTGAATTAGGCATGGCGGCTCGTGATGGAATTGACTGGGCAAGCGGATAGTTAGTTAGTTAGAGGGCGCAAGGATGCAAAATGTGGGGTTGTGAATGCATGGAAATCAGCATGGCATGGCACAGGTATCCATGGGTTCTTAGAATGCGATCTTTCTTTTCACTAGAGACAGAATACATCATGAACAAGGGTAGGGTATATTAAACTTGGAAGGCTGCATGCTATTCTTTAGCGTCAATAAATTAGTTGTTGGGCTGCAGGTTTTTGACCCCGAGCGAAAAACAACTGCTGCTCACCACCAATCTCCTCGGGCATTCTAGACTTTTGCGAAGTCCACCTCCATGCCCAGTCCTCGAGGCCAGCTTTTTCATATGCCGTCTTGACTTCATTTTCTTTGAAGCCCAGGCGTGTGATGGTGTGGCCCGACATCTTTTGTGCATTTTGCGTCACCACATTCTCTGCCAGGCCACACCCACTCTCGGATGGCGAGACCCAGTCAATGATGACAAGCACTCCACCTTCGCATAGTCGCTCGGATAGCTTCTGGATCATGACAGTGTAGTCCTCGACATGATGAAGTGCCATGCACATGGTGATGATGTCAAAGCCGTGAAACTCGGGCGTACTGAGCTCAGGTGAGGGGGTTGCTCTGGGATTGAGAAGATCGCCTTGGATAGCGCGTTTGTCTTGAGGAGAAAAGCCCTCTTCTTGGGCCTTGTTGTTGTATTGTTCAGCCATACCCGAAGATATATCTACTCCGCGGATCTCGTCGACAAACGGAGCCAAGGCCTTGGGATGTTAGCGAGGAAACTGGGCAGCCGAGGAAAGTCCTTACACGAGAGGCCAAGCCATTTCCGCATGCATAGTCAAGCATCTTTATAGGCCTGGAGGCTGATTCTGATTCTGAGTGTTTGAACTCAATCCACGCGACATTTTCTTGGAGCTCTTTGACAATGTGGTATGACATGTCAGCAATCCAGGGAATGGAAAATACATCAGAAGTCAATTGGCTGCCGCATATCAGTTAGCGGCCAATACGCGACAAAGCCCGGGTGTATGATTACTTGTAATGTTGCTTGTTCTTTTCTCCAATGGATTTCTCAGGCTCATCCCCATGGTGATGATTATGATGGTGGTGGTGGTGGTAGTGGTGATGATGGTGTTCGGGGGCCATGGCGGTCAGTGATCACTGGTGGGACAATAACGGGACACGTTGTTTTCCAGAGTTGGCGAATGAATTTGAGCCTTGTTGGAAAGAATGAAGGATTGAATTTCAAAGGCAATGGGACTGGACGCGACAATTATATGTCCCAAGTAAATTTGAAAGTGTCCGGAAAGTGTCCGGCCTTAATTTAGTTAGGCTCCGGCCGTGGGTGTTTGGGCAGCCTCGTGGCCATCAGGGTTCACCTAGAGATAATTGACGCCCGCATTATTACGTTTTTTTCAGGCACCTTGATCGTTCAAGATGTATTTTTCTATCCAGATCACACTCCATTGATGATTCCAGAACATTTCATAACACGCCCAATGAGCCAAGTTGTTGTCACTTCTCGCTGAACCCAATTCATCCTATGAACATTTGACCTTTCGTATAAGAACAGACTCCATTTCAGTTTGAGAGTCCAGCAGGGTGATGTGTTTCTCCAAATATTGATACCGCCTAACCCTGTGTTTTACAAGACTTTGGTAAAATAGATCCAATAATTTCTAGTTTCTATTAGTTAGTAAGAGGTCTTTGATTTCAAAACTCTAAACCTTACTTTTCAAATTTGAACCGCCACACTTTTGAAGCGCACAAATGGCCGCTGAGCTTTCAATTTTGGCTGCGTTTTCGCATTGGCATTTGGGATCATAGTGACCGCACGATACATCATCGAGAGCATCCAAGATGCAGGTGCCGAGGCAATTATTGTATGTCGGTGTAGTTAAGGCTTGTACGAAAGCCACCGTGGTAATGATTATATATATGACTTTCATTGTGAATCGGGGAATATAAAGATGTGGGCGTGCGAATTTGAGAGCTTCCTATAACTCCAAGCAGGTGATAAATATTGCTGCTCTTTTGATATTTGAAAAGCAAGGTAAGCTTTCTAGAAATATATCATCCAGTTTATACCTTTCTCTTCAATGACATTGCCAAGGTTTCATTTGCGAAAATGCAGGCATTTCTTTCATCTTAGTATGTCTGATTCTAGCCTCGGCCATACCTAGGTTTTGAGCGCTCTTATTGCATTTCGCTGCGGGTCGGGCCGCACCTCGGCGATATCAATTGTAGTCTCCAATTTTGGCCCACGCCCGTAAGTTATCTTTCCTTAAATATTCAGTACAGAAGTTGTCCATCAAGCAATCCACTGAATGACCGACCTCGCTCGATAGTCTGAGGATGGACCGCGGGTTTGTATACAAGTTTGCCATGAAAGAAGATCTTTTGTGCCGCAGTCAAAAGCTCATCAAGAGTTACAAAAGTATTCCAAGGGTATGGTGGTACGCATCAAGCTACGCCTTCATTCCTGACACTACCATTATATCTGCAAAGACCACCTTTTGTTTTGAAATCCTACTGGCAACTGCAATTTGAGAAGATGATTTTCAATTGTCTTATAATTACTATTTTTTGGAAGTACTGGTCTGCCAGATCGGACCGATAAGAACAATCAGGATCATTGATCCCTTGGAGTCCATGGGACATTATGAGACAAGTCAGCCCATACTGAAACAACGTGTTTGAGTGACAAATATTTTTTATCGTATTGCCTAAAGCATTTCGGGATCAATGGCAAGACGAATTGTTGGATGTTTGCGCCCAAATAGCATATCAGTTATAATTACACACGAATTTCCTTCCCACGAAACCGTTGTGTGGTCGACACTAGGGTACCACATTCTCCGAGAGGAAAAAAGAAGGAAGGTGTCCCCATATTAGAGAAAACCATTAATGTAAATTATATCCATTGATGGATTGTAATGTTCGGTGGCACGCCATCAAACATCATGTATTAGGCAATGTGCGATATTTCTGACAACTCCTTGCCGCCCGCAATCCACCAAAATGCGCTAGCCGATACCTCCATCTACAACCCTGCAGTGGCACTGCCGGCGATCATTCTCCTCATGGAGATTTCTTTGGATGCTTATCAGCCTTGCAAGGCTTAGCATTCCAAATACTATGTGACATCTTATTACATGTCTGTGTCGGTCTCGGAAAGGGTAGCTTACGGGCACGTTTTAGCTAGAATGGGCCAATTGGCCCAATCCCACACATTCCAAGTGCAGTTACGTATGGTGGGATAGAAATTACCAATGCCCTTACCACATTCTAAATGGACACAGACTGGAATGCATGAAGTGTATGGGTTGCATCTAGTGCTGTCTCACCTTTTTCTTCCATTAGTCAAGGATACGGAAAGTTACTTCTCAATGGGCAATCCAAACTTGACAGTGGTCCCAACAACACAATCATCTACGAAGAATGTTGCAAAGTATCTACCAACTGCCATCACAGTTTCTTATCAAAAGCACTCGGCGAAATAACATGTCTCCTTGGCGAACCAAACTCAGGGCCCCGGTACGCTGAGAGTCTGCCCACGGGCTTTTGGGGTCCAGTGATTATCCATGATGGGCCTAGTGACGTGCATTCACATTTAGCCACAATTGGAGATGAAGGGAAACGCGGCGATATTTTTACTGTCACCCTAACTACGTCTACAAGTGAGGCTCAGTCTATTAAACAAGAGCTGGTATATTTGGGGGGGCGGTGGGGGGGCATCTCCACCCAAAAAAAAAAAAGCGGGAGAGGGGTTTTGTTTCCGGGTGCGCAAGGGCCCGGGAAGACCCGTGAGAAGAAGTGAGTGGAGGCGGGCGCGGTGATCCGGTGTTGAGAATCTGGGTGGGTCCAAAGGGAGATATAAGGGCTGTCAGGAGCACTGAGGGCACAATAGTAGGGAAGAAAAAGCAGAGAATGGAGGCGGCACAGTCATGGAGGGGAGTGAGGTCGTGGTGGGTGGGGAGAGTGCCACAGACGACATGGGCGCGG
>JAHVYB010000091.1:0-65782 GCA_020623695.1 Calonectria henricotiae
CCCTCCCCACCCCACCCCCCCAACACACTCCTCACCTAGCCACTCCCCCCCCACGCCCCCCCCCCCCCCAACACCCGGCCCACCGCCCCCACCACGCCCCCCCCCCCGCCCTGCGGACGCGGGCGGCCTACCCTCACCTCTTTGGCCCCCCGGGGGGGGGGGGGGGGCGGCGCGGGGGGGGGGCGGGGGGGGGTGGGGGGGGGGGGCGGGGGGTGGGGGGGGGGGGGGTGGGAGGGGGGGGGGGGGGGGGCGGGCGGGGGGGGGGGGGGGGGGGGGCCAAATCTAGGGTTCCGCCACTTCCAGATCGATGCTGACTCCCCACCAACGGGCCGCTGACCTTCACCGACATAGCTCCCCTGAAGCCAAGGATGACCAGCCAAGATTCCAGCCAGGTGTCATTGGAGCCGAGGAGAGGGGAGAGGGAAGAGGCGGGAGAGGCGGGAGAGGCGGGAGAGGCGGGAACAGTGGGTGCATGTCGACATCGGAGGCGGTTTACAGGTGCTGAGCCGCTGCGACGTCCTCGTTGCTGTTTGTGCGTCCTTGTGCTGATCTGCAAACCTTCCCTCCGGTGTGATGGTGACTCAATCCCGGAACCCCATTCATACGCAACATTGCAGTCGCAGCCTGGGTTGAGGTTCCAGTCACTACACGAACGCTCTTCTTGGCCTTGGGTCGTGACGGGGTTCATCTCGTCAAACGCGCCGATTGGGCCGTCTCAGCATGGTTCGTCGCGTCTTGAAATGTGCTCTTGAAATGTGCTCATGTAATGTGCTCATGTAATCTACGACATCGCCTTTCGGCCGTCACAGACATTGGTTCCAAATTGCCCATTGATCAACGGACGTGATCTACGAGTTTAGAGCTGCCACCATTTCCCCAGGTTTTTTCCCCTTCTTCTTTTGGTGCCTAGACCCTCAAGGCACAGTGAAAGGTCATCTTTTTCTCCGTCTAAAGGGATACACGAATGCAATGGCCTCGACCTGGAGTCCTGTCCTCGGCAGACGTCCTGAAACCCCGCTTGGCCAGAATCCAGATCTGCAGGGGTTGCAAACATGCCGCATTTCCCCAGAGAGAGGCCGACGCCCTCATCAGTCACTGGCACATCACACAGTCTTCCGGTTTACTGACCTGTGATGGTTGGCAACTATGCCCGAGGGGGCGTGTACGCGTTTCCGAGTATTCCGCCTGTCATTTCCCCCGCCCTTTCAGATGCTAGACCCAAAGTTGCCTATATCCGCTGCCGCCGGCGCGAAACATGCCATTTCATCTTGCCCAAACCATCACAAAATACAATGCCCTGCTTGTGCATACAACCCGTGCGGCTAACGCATTTAGAATGCATCACCTGTCTCAAATCGGAGATAAAATGTGCGGGATACGCCAACCAGTTCCAATGGCCAAAGATTAAGAGCAACGGGCGGCCATTCTCCACTATTCGGAGGGACAACGACAAGCGTCCATGCCCAAACGAAACAAGAGGCAATAATGGGCTCAATAGTCAATGGCTTGAGATCCCTCTCTTGCAGCCTCAATCTTGTCAGCAGGGAGAGGTGGAAAGAACTCAAGCGAGGCCATTGCACTGTTTGAGGTCCGTTGGGCTGTGTGCTCCAAGCGTCCACCAGCGTAGTGCATCAAGCAATCCCATTTTGTCCAATCAATTTCCACCCATTTGCAGGAACTGAGCTTTGAGGAGACACAGTTCTTCCCTTGTGAGTTGATCTTCAATTTGGTCTATCCTATCTAGGTAAGAAAATTTGTCCCATTCAGCTGCAAGCTTTGTTGGTTGGTTAGTACCAAAAGATGTACTTCATCAAATCCTCCCAGTAGACCCTACCGGCAACGACCGCCTGGACCATCATGACAGTCATGCTCCATCTTCGACAATCATTCCCATTACTCGCCTTTTCATCATGAGAAATATTGCGCTGCTTCGTGCCGGTAGTGATGGTGCAATGGCCTTCTTTGCTACCTGGATTTTGAGCGACAATTCAATCGTTGTAAAGGCCATAAAATGATACTTCACGGTAAATATAAGGCATGTGTCAATGAATCCACGTGCCACCAATCTCATAATTGAAACCATCAATAATCCCATTCCAAGTACGACTACCTGCCATAGTATACATAACCCTAACCCTAACCCTCTCAATGGATAGTCGATATCACAGCCATGCATAGGCACACTGGGAAATGTTACAATAATGATTATAGAGACCTTGATAATGGTTTCTCAAGGCATGCAATATTGTTCAATTCAAGTACACTATACAAAATACCATACATACACACCATGTGCATCCTTATTTGGTTGATAGCCCATCGCTGCTAAATACCATCAACGTTCCTACTCCCCAACTTCAATTCCACTCCTCCCTGACGGACAAACCAAGAATTTTAAAGTTTCCAAGACTTAGTCGGCTCAGTTAAATTCATCCGAATCGCAGAAATCTAAATTAGATCAAGTTGTGTGTTCCTAAGTATGGATGACTGACATCACAAGTGACAAAGAGGGTCGGTAGCATTTTGTAGATACCAGCAAACTGTTATTCTTACCAATGCACGTCTGATGCCCTTTCCCAAATGTCATAGTAGCACCATCCATGGCCTTTCAGCGGAATTCATAGCTGGTTGCATCTTCTTCCTTGTCTTGCAGCCATCTCTCAGGTCGAAATTGATCAACATCATGACCAAAGGTCGCCTTATTCCTATGCATGACCCAAGACGATGCGCCTACTATAGTTCCAGCGGGTAACGTGGTTCCGCAATCCAACCGTAATCCTTTGCTTGGCACAATAATCCAATACCAGACCTACGGCAGGGTGAAGACGTACGGCCTCTTGGACAATACAGTCAAAATAGACTAGTCGTTGGCTTTCCCACCACGCTGTGGGGATGCCGAGTTGGCCGGAAGCTTTGGCAGTTTTAGTTTGGACATCAGCTTCGCGTAAACTGCCAGGTTCTTGAGAGTACAATAGACAATGGCACGTAGGGAAATGGCTGTTGTGTCTGATCCAGAAAACATGTTAGTACTAAATCATATATGAAAGCATTTGATAATCATTGACAATATTTGGATGAGTTTCCTTGGCTCGGAGGAAATATTCAACAAAATCCACCCTCTGCACAATTGTGGATTGGCCTAGTATCCGCGTTTTAGACTCTTCGAGACGTGAGAGAAGTCTCCCGCGAGCAAATTGAGCCACGGCACCCGTAGGCCGAGCCATCCACGCCCATGATGCATTTTTCTTGAGCCAATAGTCCAGCCAAGGAATCTGACCAACCGCGGCATTATAATCCATGGCGGTATTAAGAGAGTTGATGTTGCCTCCAATATCTTTCCCCTGAGCTAAGAATCCAAATGTTTCACCGCACGTAACCTCTCCAATCACGTCAAAGGTGTAATATTGAAGCCATTCAAAAATAGGACATTGTATGCCCAATTGCACAAACTGTCATCGAGTTGTTCAAGCAGTTTCGTGATTGTTCACGTCATTAAAATTTCGAACGCTAACCAAATTTGGGCCAAATCGCACGCAATCTCCATATTTCTCGTGACGTTTGAAGTAACGAGGCCTGATTGTCGCCTCGATACGCGTTGACAAGTCGATATAGGTTACTCAATTTGACGCCCATAGGCCCGGGAACATGTCAAAGTCCTTCTCTAAAAAGATTATTCAACGAGGGAACCACGAGAAACAGGATTCTCGTGCATAACAAAAGATTGACAGACGCAGAGAAGCTCATGTTCAAATAAAGTTCCCAACCGGTGACTTAGTTTGGATGGGCATACTCAATTAATCAAGACGAATATAACATTATATTACACCATCCTTCAGGTTACTTTTGGTGTCCATTTGGCACCGACGGGGTCATGCTACCCATAACCAGACATGTGGGGGACGCTAGTTACATTGACCTCTTCCGTATTAGTGCCACGGAGAATTGAGCCAAAGCCGTAATTCGCCCGTGTCATTCCGCATTGTCAAGGTATTGTATTGCAAAACCTGGGCTCCAGGGAAGAGAAGGCTTTGATGGAAGTAAGTCTTGTCACCACTATGAATGTGTAAGAGGCTGGGTGACAATTGAAACTTGACATGATTGAAGATGCCAACTTGTACACACGGAGTACTCCATTTACATCACCCCCATTCCGCATTCTTAAACATTACATTTGAACAGGACCAAAACTAGCAGAACTTTATAAATCAATCGGATCCCGCGATATTCTCTGGTTGTCTGTGCTTGGTTCAATTTATGCCCTCGTAGTGGTGAAACTATAGGGTATGACTTGATGTCCACCAAAATCTTCGCAAACAGTGTGCGGGGGATGGGATGAATTGGAACTCCTGTCACTTCCAAAGTGCAACATAAGCTAGCATTCGGATATTAAGTTGATTAGTACCACCCGTTTTTTCTGTTCAAAGGAGATTTAAACAAGATAGAGAGAATGTAAGAATATACAAGCTGCCGCGGAAGAGACTTGGTCTTCTAAAAACTCGCTTTGATCAACCCGATTTGGTCCCATGGTCCGTGTATGATTAGCTCAAGGTTCAGTCTGTCGTCAAATGATTTCACACAGGGTCTTGATGAGCACTGACCAGTTATAAACGTTGAATCCTGTGGTCCACGCTTTTGTGGAGGATGAATTTAGCTGTGCGTTATCGAGAAAAAAATCCCACATCTTGTACACAGGGCGCGTCACGACCGAACAATCACGCGTCAAATCCGCAAAAGCCCTCGAGTTCTCCCCTGCTAGGATTAAGGTGAAGTATTTTTCTTCTTTTTTCGGTGGGCTTTTGTGTCCCTACGACGAATAAGATCATTCCCGGTGTGTAGCTTGTCTGCAAAAGCTCCACGTCACACAATGTAATCATTACCCTGAGATCTAGCCTGAGCCAGTGATTCGTGACAGCGACCTGTCAATAAAAATTGGACAAACAAGAGGAGCTCGATTGACTATTTGCTGATCTGGAATGAACCCCTATCTATCCTATTTATCATGGATGGAGCCTGCCCTAGAGCCACCAGTTGAGCGTTGTATTTATTAACTGCTGGACGAAGCCAATCAATACAACCAACGTTTGTAATACTATTAGAACTCTATACGTACGGATTCTTATTTAGACAACAGTGAGTTTTCCGCATTGAAAATTAGCAGGAATTTAATACCAAGCAAACTGACGCAAAGACATATGTTCTAACTGTGATTAAATTTTGATCGACGCGGAAAACCGGATTTAATGTGATTGGTGGACACTGCGGTTGGTTCGATGGAGGAGCTCAATAGCCCCACGCCACACCGCAGTAGTCGCGACTGGTTTTAATTTAGCCCGATCTTGCATGCCAAGGGTGTTTTATGTCTGCGGGAGTGAATAAATGCGAAATACTGGTCCAATCACCACCGCGTTTCCATGTCGTTTGATGGCGCCTCTCCTGGCTGATCCTCCAAAGTGGGCATCACCGCGAGCATTCACCCACTTTTACCCGTCCATTGAAACGCGACGCAGGGGAAAATGTCCACATAATCCTGCTGAAAATGACGAGCTTGTCCGGTGTGCAGCCAATCTCGTTTCGCAGCCTTCGCGCCTCAGCCCGGATCTCGGCACGGTAGACTGGATGCCCATATTCAAGGCAGATCGATCCATGGAGGGGCATATACATGTACAGGGCAATATTTTGGAGAGGGCCAGCATCATACAGGGCAGTGGTGAAGGCGAGATATCTGGTCAATATAGTCTGGAAGAAATATTAATGAATAAATGAATAAATGAAAAAAACACATTCAATTCCGGTTTTCGTGGCCAGTTGAAAGGGTTCTGATCTGTCCATGTCCAAACCTCTTGTGCCCCTGTTGCTTCAGGTTCTAGACCAAAGAAGGGGGCTGTCGCGAGCCGCCTTTTTCGGTGCCAAATTGGCATGATTGAGGGGTGGGGAGGGAATCTTGACTGCAGTTGGAGAAGTCTGCGAATAGATCGCCATGGCACCATCGGCCCCCCTCTCCTCCAGTTAGCTTTACAGGGGATGGTCGATGCCTGGGGATGATCAATCATGATGACAGAGTCAGCTCAGGCTCGGTAGCTACCGTTTTTTCTACTTGATTGATTATTCTTCTAATATAAATATCCCTTGTTCGCAATCCTTCTGCTGGACTATCTCACCTCATTTCTCAGATCATACAGGCTTCTCCAGCATCCAATACTCTTAGGGTCACAATAAACCCTGTCCTATCGCTACCCATTCCCATTATTCTTTTTCATCATCAACATGCTTTTCCGACAGCTCTCCGTCGCTGCCCTTATGGCAGTGGGCTCCGTCACGGCTGCTCCCAGCGGCACCCGTAATATTGATGCTCGCAGCAGCAACAATGGATACGGCAGCACCGCTTACGGCTCCTCCTCTAGCGCCATCACTTGTGACTCGTCCAAGGGATATGTCTTGAACTCTGCCAAGACTGCCTGTGTTCCCAAGTCTGATTATACTAGCTACGGCAGCACTGGCTCCAGCTCTGGCAAGACATCTGGTTACTCTGACTCTGACTCTGGCTCCGACAAGTCCAGCCATGGCTCTTCTGACTCTGGCAAGAAGTCAGGTTTTGACTCCGAAAAGTCTAGCCATGGTTCTTCTGACTCTGACAAGAAGTCTGGCTCTGGCTATGATAGGAGGTCTGGCTCTGGCTCGTATAATCCCAGCTATGGCTCTTCCGGCTCTAGCTATGGTAGCACTGGTTCTAGCTCTGGCAAAACCACTGGCTCCTCTGGCTACGGAAAGACTAGCCCCGGTAGCACAGATTCTGCCTCCGATAAGAGCTCTGGTCACTCTGATTCCAGCAAGACTTCTGGCTCTTCCGATTCCGACAAGACATCTGCCTACGGCTCTGGGTCCGGCAAGACTGGGTCCGAGTCTTCCGGTTCTAGCTATGGTAGCACTGGCTCTGACAAGACTTCTGATTCTTCCAACTCTGGTAAGAGTAGCTCTAGTTCTGGCTCTGGCAAGACTAGCTCTGGGTCTTCTGACTACGAAAAGACTAGCCATGGTAGCAATGGTTCTGGCTCTGGAAATCCCTCTGGTTACTCCGGCTCTGATTCCGGCAAGACTGGGCCCGGGTCTTCCGGTTCTAGCTATGATAGTACCGGCTCTGGCAAGACTTCTGGTTCATCCAACTCTGGTAAGACTGGCTACAGCAGCACTGGCTCCTCCTACGGCTACGCAGTTTAAAAGTAGACGGCCACGAGACCATGCCTGAACGGCGGCTCTCAACAAGAGAATACGACTTGTGAATGTCGAGGATCGATTATGCTGGAATTAAACTTGTTACTGCTTCTATATATAATAAATTTACATTCCGTTCTTCAACTCGTATGTACATGACAGCTTATTGATCACATTTCACAACCAAATATAAAGTTTCACAGGGCCTTATAGTTCCTTCATTTCTGGCTAAATGCTATTTTGTAACCTCCCTTTTCCAGCTCTGTCTCTATGTTGCCTTGTTTTACAAATACAAAATTCCACAAATCAGTCCAAGTTTGATTAAACAAGTTGATGGCGGGATCCTGAGTTTTCTAGCAAGTATGGTAGTACTTATGAAAAGATCCTGCATTGAGAATATGATGCTAGCATGGTTGCCTTATTTTTGAGAACGAGGAAGATTCTGCATTGGCTGAAGCAGAATACCGGGCAAGGAAAAAGAACACGTGATGCCGATAAAGCTACTACTATGCTCGTGGACGCTGGATGTACGACTTGATCTAGTTATTAATATGCGATAACCTCCCAATATGGTTCTCGATGCGATCTGTTACTACTATCCAACTCGCAACGGTTATTCCAATGGTTATACATGACATACATGGGACACAGATTTCTGCATATCACAAGATAAAAAGCGCTATGACAGTGACCGGATAAATAAGCTCCGTTATGAGTTTCAGTTGAAGAATGAAATCATTAATTACTTGGGTGGAAAGAAAAAAAGTAAATGTACGTGGTGCCCGCAGTAAACAGAAGTAGAAAGAAACGGGGCAGATTTGGTACGAAGAGTGTGTACTTCACCAACGTCAAGAATCCTATACTTGAAATATAATTTGAATTGAAAATAGCCGAAAACATTAGATCAAATCTTTCAGATGTAAAAATCCCCCCTGATACTCCAAAGGTTAGGAATCGCAGTACCGCCGGTGGCATTTTTCACCCCTCTCACAGCCTCAGCTTCGAAGCCTGCACAGCCACCACACAGCCACATTGCCTAACCAGCTTTCGGGAGGCCGCCCGCACACGCAAGGCGTTCTGTGATTGAAGCAGGTTCGGCGAGATAACGGACCATGGCTGGTGGCAGCATAGTGCGTAACGTGCTGCTCGTATTTGGGCTGCTTATGCCACTACTGTCCATTGTTAGTCGAGCCATGTGTGCATCCAGTGACAGGGGGGCTGCATATGCCACTAACTTGATGGAAGCGGAGCCCGAACCGCAGTGATCATTCATAGAGGCAGTCGTAGTTTGGGTGGTCATGATGAGAATATAACTTAGCAGATGGGTGATTAAGATGATGGATAGTTACTTCCCCTTTCATCCTTTTTATATCCATCATGTTGATGAGTTTTGCGAACAACTCTTCATTTCGCAACATTCCCATTCCGCAATGCTTCTGTTTTGCGAAACGGCCCTTGGAAATGCTTACATCTGGCTAGACTGGGCATTGCACTGTTTGCGTTCCAAGTCAAACCAGAGTTATCGGCAAATGCGCCGCTGTGTTTGCGCAGACGAGTTTTGCGCGCGGCGCAAAACTGACATATAAACTACCCCCTGTTAACCATTTTTACACTTGGCTACCTGGCCTGTTTGCCTCAAAAGGTATACGCGGCCAAAACATGCGGCCCAGATTGAGAATTTATGTGGGCAGTTTTGGTTCGCCAACTAAAATGACGGGCAGCAATAGTATTTTCCATCTTTGGTGGAATCAAACCAGTCGCCCTTTTCTTGATTACCACTCTGGTTGCACCTCGTCCCTAGTTCAACGTCCCACGTATTGATCTGACTTCCACAGCGCCCCGCCCAGAACTGAAAATTAGGAGTCAACGTTAGGCTCTAGCGGCTATGGGACTCTCAAGATGCCCAGAGCCTGAGCGCTGTGCCAGCAATGCTGCAGGTGCTGGTCCGCCTAGGCCGCACAGCGAAATCGCTACACTCTCGCTCAGAGCTCATCTCAAAGACACTGGCCGGAGATTCTTTGAGCAATTCAAACCCCTCAAGCCCCAGGTATTTAATCTCCGACCAAAGACAGCCTTCATCAATTCTACGGGACTAGACATGTCGGACATGACTAGCCCGATCGAACCTGAATCCCCGAGGCGATCCGTTCCAGGTTTTCCAACCACCTCAACCTCCAAATATGATACCCGGCCATATTCAGAGTGTTTATTGTCTGGGACTCCAGGCCCTAAAAGCCTTATTGGATCATTGACTGGGTCGACTTTGGCTGACATACCAACCCGCTCAGGACGTCGCTCTCGTACCATTGACAGGGCTCTGGGGGGGCCTACTCCCACGGTCGACGGTATCCTTCCTTTGGATGCGAGTCATAGTGTTGAAAAGACTCGAGGTCCACGCCACTGGATTGAAAGAGCGAAGGAGTATACTGCGGTTTTAAAGGACGGACCCATTCGGGAACGAGTCGCGTTGCTGGATTCAGGACCTGTGACCCCTCCTGAGGGTGATCTGTTGGGCGTGGGCAGCTGTTTCTCAGAGCAACAAAGTGCTATGAAGTCTATACTATCTGAATTGATGCTAAAGTCGGGTGAAATAGGCGCAACAGGTATGAAATACAGCATCAATAGGCTGACCAGCCTCATTAACCATGTCAGACCTATCACTAAACACTCCAAACATTATTCACCACAATACCAAAGGGGCAACTACCGGAAACCATGTAAGCAAAAAACACACCATATAAGTGGGTAGAATTAATCAGCAACATCTCCTCCTTAGGCCTTTTGGGGGTATAACAACACCTCACACAACCGAAATTCCAATAACATCATACCCCAGGATGAATCGGCCGCCCTGTTAACAAACCACGATTCGAAGCCCAGCTTGCCTATTAGATCGCTATATATAGCTACTATGCAAGCAGAATCGATATTAGATAGACCAAATTCCAGGGTTTTTACTGCAACAAGTACCTGGGATCTAACCTTTCGATCCTTTCAGACTCATAGTATTCCAATGACGCAACGATGCCGATCATCTTCATCATCCCTGGCGACAGTTAATAACATACCGCATCACGATCTTGACTTGCAAGGAAACCCAACTCTGAGTTTACCTGGCGGTCAAGCGTCTAACCCACATATCGTTGACAACATGGTCAGCTCCCTAGAGCATACGGTTTGCAGTCAAGCCACCACTGCAGGCTGGATAGCCCAGCAACGTCGCACCATGAAGGTCTCTACGCTCCTAATATCTTCAGATGACAAGGAAGACAAGGAAGAAGGTCGAGATGTTCCTTCAAATGCCAAATCGAGTTTGGAGACCCAGAATGACATGGATACTGTCACAAAATCGGGGTTGAGTGTGATTTACGAAGGTTGCCCAGACGCCGTACTTTCCGATACCGACGTTATCATATCGAAGCATCGTTGTGCAGTCGACAGATCTGTTCGAGAACATTTGTGCACTCAACCAAGTCCTTCGGTCCGACACACTAGATCCATGTCAGAGATGGAGACAGTTGAAGGTCAGTCATCCATTTATTCAGGAGAATCGAGACGACGGAATGACACTCCTGCAACATCCGACACAGACCAACCCACTCCTGACATGTCCGAAATGCCTGATATAAGTGAAGGCAATGAAACTATGTCAGACTTTACCGATGAGACTGACGAGACAGACAATTCCTTGGTTGAAGCGTTTGCGGCAACAACCATAGATCCGAGCCTTCTGCCTAATATAATCTTTCTGAAAGACCAAGTCTCAGCGCGCGTATTCGAAAAGGTTTCCGAATGGGTTAGGTCATGTCAATCTGGGCAATCAACCGAGCGAACCAATTCCAATTCCAACACACCTTCAGAGGCCAATTCTGGTTTCGACAGTTTTGACAGCATATCAGGCCGGGATAGCGCTGGTAGAAAGAGGGGATTTGACGGAAATAACCCCAGCGATTCAGGAAGAGGAAATGGAGATGACCGAGACAAGCGTCGCAAGACCGGTCTGCCCTCAACAAAAGAAGACACTGACCAAATTGAGAAAAGGTTTGCATGCCCATTCTCGAAAAGGTATCCAGACAGGAAGTTTAGCCTATCATGCACTAAAAATAGTTGGCCAACGGTTCACAGACTCAAGTAAGCCTAACCAACTCCTACATATCATCGTTTTCAGTTTCTCGAAATTTTATGAATCGAAATTGGACGAAGCTAATGGTACTAGGGAGCACATATATCGCAATCATACTATCCCTGTTCATTGCGACAGGTGTGGGGCGGTCTTCAAGACAGCAGGTGAACTAACGGAGCACATTCGTCAAGATGTCCCTTGCAGCAAAGTAGTTGACCCGACTAAAGATATGATTGGCATTGATGAAGCAGTAGAAAAAAGACTTAGGAATAGGAAGGGAATGCAAAATCTCCCGGAAAGGGAGCGCTGGAACCACGTGTACAAGATTCTATTTCCAGATGTTGAAGAAATTCCTTCGCCCTGTGAGTCCCACCCACCCTTACAACCGTGTTTGGTAAGCTAATTGGCAACAAGATCACATACTAGAAACAGTGGAGGCACCGTCGAACAGACCCGAGATGATGGCGAAGTGTGTTGACTTGATAAGACGAAAAGTCCCAGATCAAGTCATCAGCCAGACAACGAAAAATATACTCAGGATGCCAGAAGTCCTATCAGGCATTCGAGGACAAGAAAGAGTACTATCCGAGATAATCCATAAAGCTGTATGGGATGCATTTGATGAAATTCTTTCGACATTATTGCCACAACCATCCCTTGAAAGAGCCCCTGATGGTGTTTTATCAGGAGGGGTTACCAGTGTTCCCAGAGAATTAACGGACGATATGGTCATGGCACAGGAAGCAGCCGGCGCTTACAACTCCGCCTTGCAACTGCCTATCCAAATACGTGATATTGCCGCGAATGTTGGAAATGATAATCTTCGATTCAACGGTCCAATGCCACCCGCGACGATGCAGGACCCAGTTTATTACCCTGGGAATGATGGGGTTTGTTTAGATTTAATGAGTCAGTTATTAGAATCAGCGGGGTATGGACCTTGGAACACCAATTCACACACTAATTACGACGTGAGTGAAAGCCATGGGGCTTGAGGGATTCACCAGGCAGCTGAAAATAATAATGGGGGTGAGATAAATGGGCCAGATTTGGTGTTCCTCGTATGTCAAGGACTAGGATTACTGGCACTGATTGAATAGAAGTTGTCAATCAAAATACTAATCTTGTTGGCTAAATGGTGGCATATCTCTATATTTCTCACGTTCCTACTAACTTCATGCTGCGCCAGCAACTCTTCATGCATGCTAGAGACCTATTTCCTCAACCATTCCCCAAAGCTTGGGCATGCGAAATATTAAACACAAAACAAGCAGCGTAAGCAAGGAACAGATTTGTGAGGCAATTGCAAATGAAGAATTAAACCTCCATTTAAAAAAAAAAGCTCGAGTAGTAATATCGGCAGTCTGTTACACCTTCTCCCTACAAAATGTGCAACAGGATTGGACAATCACAACTCGACAAACCCCCATGTTCCATCGGCGGTCCGATGCAACACTGATCTCTTTCCAGGAATCTCTCGACCAATACTTTAAGCCACCGTTTTGAACAGCGACAAACTATTCACATTATCAACCACCACAAAATTAACCAGCTATTGGCGGCTGGCTTTCAAAGCCTCGGCCCCGATTACTTTCTTCCAGGTGCTCCTCGGTATCGATGTCAAGGATGGCAGCCGAATGGCCTCAGCCCAAAAACTCGTTGATAGTCTTTTTGGTGATGGGCGTGTCAGCGCCACCTTTCGAAATGTAGAGATTATTGATCTTGCCCAGGTCATCGGTGAGGCGCTTCCACTCTTCCTGGTTAAAGTGAACAGAATGCTCTTGTCGATGAACCGCGCGGTCAATGTTGTAGACGTGGCTGATTTCGAGGATGATCACCTCACCATGGCTCTCAGAGGTGAATGCGTTGACCTGGTCGATGACATCGGACAAAGGAGCACCTTGTCCTCCGGAGAACCATCCAAAATCATCCTTGACAAGACTTTGGACAACTGACTTGGCGAAACTGGGCACCTTGCCAACGAAGCCATCGTTGATGTAAGTGTGGTGGCCACAGTAGAACTGGTTTCCATGGATTCACGGTCGGATATCAAACATCCTGGTTCTCAATTTCAGCTGGTCGTGGATGTTGCATGTCTGCGTGACTGTTGACGACTTGGAGCCCATGTGCATGAAGCTAACGGGCTCATATATGCCTGCGTCGTGTGAACGTGGGAAGTGGGCAAGACTCCATCGTAGACTCCATCGTAGACTACACGGACACTGCAGGCGCATAAAACCCAATGGTCGTCTTGGTTTCAGACTCGGCTGTTTCAATAGTCAGTCTTGCCGCCCGGCTTGGTCGTACTCCATTTTGTCAACTAATTGACAGCGGAAGCTGTTTGGCAGACTCACCAGCGTCCAAAATGTATCAATAGTGCCATGCATCAATCGTTAGATTGATGGGGTTCAGCCGTGTTGGGAACGGGATAAAGCGGGCTAGGTCATATTTGGAAGTATCGCCCAATTTTAGCCAGCCTGCGCACCCGGGTTCTTTATCACGGAGACGTGATTTTATTTCGAACATTCGGGTAACGCATGATTTCTTCTTCGCATAAACCTCAGCTGAATATCCCCCATTCTCTTTGACGGTTTGACCTATTGGGGGCACAGTTTCTGAGCTACGGATGGAAGGGGTTGCACACGTCCATCGTGATGCCCCGTGTTCAGGGTTCAACAGCGCTGATATCATCTGATTTTCTGCCTATTCTCTACTCGCAAGTACCGTTGTCACCAGAGGTTTATGTGCCCACGTTTCTACTTCCAAGGGCTTTCGCTACCGCAGCTGTCCCCTCTTCTGTTCAGCCGCAATGCCTAGACAGATTACAAGCCTCATTGTCGGAGCCATCATTTGTCGCAGGCCCAAAAGTAACACTTGTATAAAGACCTATAAATGAGTCTTTTTCTTGACGTGGACTTGGTACGTGGGAGTTGTCTAACATGTGACTGTATTTGATGAACCGCAAATGATAGATCTTGGGATTCAGCGGCAGAGCATTTAAAGTGGGTTGGGATTACATACGGTGCACGGACCACATGAGCTCCTAAACGGTACTGACTACGGACGTACTCCGTAACTAGTTAGTGTTCTTTTCTCCTCTGACAGCTCACCATTTCATCACCTCCTTTCGGGACTGACGTGCAGCTCAGGATGGAGGACCATGACAAGTCCGCCAAGGCACCGCCAAGTGGTTGGCGTATTCGCGGGTTGATCGTTATTGATGGCTTGCAGCAAGTGCTTGGGCTATTCCCGGTGGTTGTGCATGCCATTTCGCAGACTCTGGCCTTGGCATTTCCACTCATTTGCGTTTTTCTCTCCGACAAGTTGTTCGAGGCCGTTCTGGACTTTTCCCTTGTATCAAAGGATTACCTGTCCACCAGGACGAGAATAGACTGCTGTGCCATATTTCTTGTGCTCGTGGTAATCGCGCTACTTTTGAGCTTCAGCGTGGTATGGATGTTTCAACTTGCCGATGCTGCTGCAAGGAAAAGGTGGGGTCCTGCATATGTTCGAAGATTGCCGGAATGGACCCGGTCGCCATTTATTCAGGCGATTCGTTCTAATATTGTCTTGTCGCCCTTTTGGCAGGCTAAAATGCTATGTGGTCTGGTTGGACATTGGCTATATTCTCTTGTACGGGATGCAAGATCATCTCAGCCTACACAGCACGTATGCGGGGTTTGCCGTAATCTGGACGGTGCTATGCCGGATAAGCTTGCAATAAAGTTCTCGGAACTTCAGCAAAGCGAAGAGGGATGCGTCGTATGCCGTGTGTTGGCCATCGCAACTCGTCGACTTCTCCTGTCGCCAGATCGCTCCAGTCCCTTTTTCAAGGAGTGGAGTCACTACCGACCACAACTTGACATTATCCTGACGTGGGACTGTTTCACCAAGAGAATTTCATTTAGAATGATGCCAGAGCCAGTCTTCAAAACGCCACGTTGGAGGATTCAAAGTCCCAGTATATTCTTTTACAGCTTGGAAGGAGAACAGAGCTTACCACTGCTTTGCCCCCCTAGAGCAAGTTCCGGCAATCCCAGGTCGGTGGCAGGTCTGCATCAGGTCATGTCATGGATGTCGGACTGCACTTCGAAACACGATAATTGTAGCAGAAAAGAACCGAGACTTCTTCCAGACCGCGTGTTGGACCTGGGTGATACACCACAGTCGCCCATCAAATTATTAGACACGTCGAACCAATGGGGGTACTATGCATGCTTGAGCCATCGATGGGGCTCTGTTCAGCCGTCGAGGACACTCAATCGAAACAAGAAATCGTTTGAAGACTGCATTCCGATTCATATGCTTCCAAACACATTCCAGGACGCAATCACACTATGCCGCGGGCTCTCGATCCGCTATATATGGATCGACTCACTGTGCATCGTTCAAGATTCTGATGAAGAGTGGCAACGGCAGTCTTCCAAAATGGCAAGCATCTTTGAGAATTCATTTCTCACAATTGCGGCCACAAAGGCAAACGGGCATAGCGATGGTCTATTCGCCACGAGAGGAGCGGACGTGCCCGAGGATCATGTACAGTCTATCTCCCCAGCTGATATTGGTCATGGGGTCTCTCATTGTATTTTCATGTGTACAGACGAAATGTGGAGTCTCTGCAACGCTAAGCATTGGAACCCGGAGAGACTAGATGTTTCTGCTGGTGAGTGGCCGCTTCTAACTCGTGCTTGGGTTTTCCAAGAATGGTTGATATCTCCCCGATTGCTCCATTGTTGGAAGGACGGCATCCTGTGGGAGTGCAAATCTTGCATACTATGCGACTGCTCTTGGACAAAGGATAGAAATAAAGATGACACGATGTTTCGGAATTTAATCAGCCATCAATCAATGACAAAGGTTGACCTGACTCCAATGGAGCTTCGACGTCGATGGTATAACATTGTGGAGAGATATTCCGAAGTCATGGGAAATCTCACTTATGATAGTGACGTTTTCCCCGCCTTGTCAGGTCTCGCCACTCGAATATCCGGACTACTTGGAGACCAATATGTGGCCGGCCTGTGGCGCCGTCATTTGGTCGAGGGTCTGCTTTGGAAATGTGAATCGATGGGAGAGGCCACCAGAGCTTCTGCCAAGCGGAAGCGGCAACATGCACCAAGCTGGTCTTGGACTGCTTCATTGAATCAGGTATCATATCGCCTGGGACTACAATCAGAAAGCAGCATCTCGGAGATTTATGCTCAAGTAGTAGATGTTAAATGTATACCTTTTGGTGTAGATCTTACCGGGCGAATATCCTCGGCGATGCTGACATTGTCTGGTTTGGTATCAAATGCGAGCCTATATGATTCGGATAGGATACGTTTTGAGGATGGGAGTAGCGACGGGACATTTCATAGCGACTTCAGATGGTTCGATCTCCACGAAGGAAGGGTAGTGTGCCTTAAGCTTGCCAGGGCTGGGCAATACGATTGGTATATGGTCCTGCGGAGAGATTCTCCCAGTTCTCCGAATTTTCAACGTTTAGGTCTATTCAAGTGCAGACGAGTAAGGTGGGAGTGGACAGTACCCAGAACTTGGCACTGGCGTGCACGGCGAAGATATTATGAGGAAAAGCGGGTTCTTGCTATTGTGTAATGATTTAAAGATTTTATTACTTTGTTTAATAATCGTATGGTAGAATAATACTATACAAGGCTTCGTGACCATTATTAGAGTACTGTTACCTCCCTTCTTGAGCCATAAAAGTTTTGAGTCATGCTACTGTATTTTAGTGTCCACCGTGCCAATATTCTCATAACGTGTGAACCCTGACGTGTCGCCTCTGGGATTTCCCCTCCATACCCATTCGTTAATCTGAAGATTGCGACTGTTTTCACCATTCACCACACAGTACACCCTGCGGTCGTAGGTGGCAGTCATTGTTGCGTGAGAAGAGCAGCTAGCAAGATCCGTCACGTTGCCTCCAGTTGTCCACTCATCGTCTTTGAAGTACATGAGATACACACTGTCATCATCCGAGTCGGGATCTGTAGTCAAAACCTGCATCACCAAAGGATCTGGGTTGTCACTATTTGTCTCATTGAATCCAACAGCGAAAGCGGCAATGGCAGATCTGGCGCCTAACCCTCGTGACAGGGGAGAGCTGCTAAAGCGGTGTCTGCCGTGATGTATGATTTGCGTTAAGACTCCAGATTCCGCTCGGTAGAATACGCTTAGTCCCCTTGTGCCATTGACGGCTGCAACGCTTGCAATCGCTATGGATGTACCATTGGAAGGACCTTCTGCGCGTGAAAAGTCTATGCGCTCCCAGTGTTTATCGCCCGAGCCCCGTAAATACTCGGCCTGGATGGTTTGGTTTTGGGCCTGGAAGAAGAAATAACCAGAGTCGATGCAGTTGAAGCATTGTCGTCCGTATGCGGAAAGTGATGTACCACCCATTGCATCAGTGAAAAGGTCGTACTCAAAGGGAAAATCCCAATCCTTCGGGCTAGATTTTGTGTTTGTCGATATGGTGCTTCTGAAGAGCTTTTTGAGTCCATTATTCGGTGTTTGCCAATGCAAGGAGGTATAGCGATGCTAGATACGTGTTGGCTGGATTGAACTATTTCCGAGACAATGGTATGTGCGCCACTTACTGTTTCGTTCTTGTAGTATATATGCAGCCCCAGCGACGTGCCTTCTCGGACTTGATCCAGCTTGATGCCATTGGTACCATCCACCACGGGCGACACTATCCATTTGGCTTTTGAAGAATTATAAGCGGACATGTAAATGGCGCGGTTTTGAAGTTGATAGACGAGTACAACATTGTCGTGTCCAAATTCGTCTGTAAAATTTGCCGCTGCGATTTTGGTGTTACTGTAAAGGCCAACACTTGAGTTTTGGACTTTGGTGCTCGAATTAGTGTCATCGGATGCACCTGTGCCCCGTGTCAATCCGACACCGAGGCCAACTCCAAGTGCGATAATTGTCACGACGGCGATAATTATCGAGGCAAAAAAGGCCTTGCGGCTGATGCCGCATACGGTCGGTGAAGCTGCGATTGTCTTCTCGCCTCCGATGCTCGACGCTAGATACCCGGTTGTTGATCCACCATCTGTATCCTTGTATGCCGCCTCGGGGATGTTGAGATGAGCTGTTGCAGTACGGTTCACCTCGGGCGGTGGTTGTGGTTGGGTTTCGAGGTATGTGGTATTCACCTCGAGAGTGCTATACTCCTCTTGTCGATCCCTCGGGGTGGCCATGACGCGTTCCCAGCGCACAGGAGCAGAATCAAGACATGTAAAAGAAAGGAAACAAAAATTCCAAAGTCATAAACAAGAATTAAAGCTGCACAGCCTCCCCATCAATCTCTAATGCCCCGCGGTGGGTGGATGATGATTAACAACATGGACAAGCAACAATGGCCGAACCCTTGTAAATGCCTTAATTTCCGTATCATATCGGCTGTGCCGAATGTAGCATTCCTTTTGCATCCCATGAGGTTCCGTGCATACGCCGCAGCCAGGTCTAATGAGGGACGGATTCTCTCCCGAGGACGAGCCTATCACAAGCCCTTCGTATTACGGTTCTGTAGGACTCAGGCGGGTGTACCTTGATTCCCTTGGAGCTTGTGCATCCGTGCCTCGCTAAATGGCCCGCAACGGAGAAATAGTCGGTGGGTCGAGTTTCAGACTGTGCGGCTGAGTCTTGGCAGTCAGCGAAGCCAACTGGCCATGGTGCGATCTGCGCCTCGACCTGGCTGAGCGCCGTTTGGAGGATGAGAATGGTGGTAGCTAACGGTGGCCCTTTGCTAAGGAATTCTGCGAGCCCGAGGTTTTACCAGACAGCAAGACGAGCCGGTCCTCTGTTTCCAATAGGTATTTGACTCGGTCGAGCGAAACGGCGACCGTGTTTATGACGGCATGTTTTGTTGATTCACCGATGATGAGCGCCGGATGCTCGATCTGACTGTGAATACCATGATGGAAGCAACAATAATAAAATCATGTTATGTTATAATTAAGAAACGAACCTCAATGGCTTATTCCTTCACCAATACGACCGGGGTTTTTCGTATGGGCTTTGACTAGACCGTTATGGTATCGCGCGGGGTAAATTTTGATAAGATCCGCTTCCAGCCAATGAGATCTTTAGCGACTAAACTCCAATACAAGAGAGAAAGATGCCGAAAGTTTCCTCATAGACGTGGGAACCACTTCTTCAAATTTATAAACAACCTCACGTACTAATTATACGAACATCTTTTGCTTCTTGCCCTCAATAGCTAGCTACCTATGACTCTATGAGCAACGAAATCAATTGGCAACATGTCCAGCAATGATTACGCCCCATCAACTCTGGAGAACCCTTGGAAAGAGTTTTCAAGTCTACTAAAGGCAGGGATCGGATCCGTGACAACTGTCTCAGAGTTGCGTGATTTAGAAAATGAGGACCTGGAAGCAGCCATTTGCCAGGCTCAGGATGCACTCGACAAAACGCCAAAAGGCCATCCAGACCGACCGGGTCGACTGCATTCCCTCGGAGTAAGCCATCAAAATAGGTACCGAGAAAAGAGAGAAAAAGCTGATGTGGAAGCTTTGATCCGATGCTTTGAAGAGACAGTCAATTTAACACCAGTTGATCATCCAGATAGGACAGATCGACTACAGTCTCTGGGGGTGGGCTTTCTGAGCAGATACTTTGACACAGGAGATACAGCAGACCTAGAAGCTGGCGTCCAATGGTCCAAAGAAGCAAATGAAGCCACACCAAATGATCATCAGGACAAGGCATGCAGGCTACACTCTCTTGGGTCAGCATACCTCAGCAGGTTTATGTATTCTGGAATGCTATTGGATTTGGAGACAGCCATTCAGTATCTTCAAAGGGCATTTGATGCTACACCGGATAGCCACCATGAGTGGGAGGGCCGACTCTATTCCCTTGGAAAAGCGCACCTCGATCGATACTTTCATACGAATGCAATGGCGGATTTGGAGACAGCCTTGCAGCAATTCCAAACAACCATGTCCAGGACACCAGATGGCCATCCATTCTGCGCAACTAGACTCAATTCCCTGGGAAATGCGCTCCATCAAAGGTATATACGAACAGGAGTAAGAGCAGAGCTGGTGAGAGCTCACAGTTGCTTTCAGGACGCCCTCAATGAAGCACGAGATCCGTTAACCCGAGCATGGATACTTGATTCTCTCGGTAGAGTGAATCAGACCGAATATCAAGAGCACAAAGGGAGAGGATTTCTGAATATAGCTATCGGATATCATCAAAGGGCGCTTGATGAAATGCCAATTGGTCATCCAGGCCGGGCAAACCTACTTGATGCCCTTGGTCATGCACACAACGCACGATACAGTACTGAAATCAGCACCGTCGGGGATATACAAGCTGCTTGCCAATACCTCCAAGAGTCTGTCGATATTACTCCAGTCAATCATCCGGCGCTGTCATCTCGCCTTTACGCTCTCTCCCTGGCGACCCTATGGAAGGAATTGGAAATAGGCGGCGAGGAGGGTGAGGCCGCAGCTATTCAGCGGCTGAGGGAAGCACTTGGAAATGATGCATCGCCCATTCCCATTCGGATTCGCGCTGGCAAAAGATTGAGCGCCATTCATGCTGAGCGCAAAAATTGGTCTCTGTCGTCTGAAGCCGCCTTGGAAACCATGTCACTGATCCCCAGGCTCACCCCACGTTTTCTTGATAATTCGGACAAGCAATACCTGCTAGCTGAGGTTGTGGACATGGCTTCTGACGCGGCAACGCTTGCATTGAAAACGGGGAATACACCATACGAGGCTATCCGCCTTCTTGAGCTCGGCCGTGGTGTTGTTGCAGGATCTCTGAGCGATTTACGTACAGATGTATCCGATCTTCAAGAGGAATATCCTCAATTAGCGAATGACTATTGCAGATATCGGGACCAACTAGATACCCCGAGTGTGTCTGCTGACCAGGTCAGTCAACGCCATGAGGCTGGACAAAACCTGGATCGGACGATTCAAGCAATTCGGCAACTTCCCGCATTTAGTCGATTTCTGATGGGACCCTCTGAAGATGAATTAAAATCCTGCGCCAGCTCGGGACCTATAGTAGTTGTCAATGCTAGCAACTACGGCTGTCATGCGTTGATCATTGAAAAGACCAAGCTCCGGGCTTTAGAGCTCACCCGGCTGTCCAAAGGTGCTATTAGATCTCGTGTAGGCATGTTGCAAAATTCGAAATCTACTTCGGATATAATGGGCTGGCTATGGGACGCGATTGCAGAACCTATTCTTGATACTCTTGGATTCATAGAGACGCCCAATGACAATTGGCCGCATTTGTGGTGGATCGCCACCGGGCCTCTCTCCAAGTTCCCCCTCCACGCAGCAGGACGCCATGATCTTGGCACATTCAATACAGTCCTGGACAGGGTAATTTCTTCCTACAGCTCGTCCGTCCGAACATTGTTTCAAAGTCACCAGAGACGCTACGAAGGGGGGCTTAGTGGTGGAATAGGTAAAGCCCTTCTAGTAGGCGTGGAAAAGACTCCCGGGCAAAATAACCTTCCGTTTGTGCCGCAGGAGATCGAACGGCTAAGGTGCATTTGCAACACCATGCAACTCCAAGTCGCATCTCCTTTCCCCTCCCTTGAACACATTCTCCAAGATTTGAAGGATTGCGATATTTTCCACTTTGCCGGCCACGGGTCTACCAACCCACTGGATCCGTCAAAGAGCTCTTTGCTTTTAGGCGGCAGTGGCGAGCGCCTCACTGTAGCCAGCTTGTTGGAGATGAATCTTCACAAGCGCAATCCATTTCTTGCTTATCTCTCAGCATGTGGGACCGGACAAATTAAACATGACGTACTAATTGATGAGGCGCTTCATCTCATTAGTGCATACCAGATAGCTGGCTTTCGCCATGTAATTGGAACTCTGTGGGAGGTTAACGACCAGTCATGTGTGGAAGTAGCCTCCATTACATATGAGTGGATGAAAGAGAACGGGACGGGGGATGCTTCTGTTAGCGAAGGGCTTCATCATGTAATCCGAAAACTGCGTGATGAATGGATTCTAGAGAGTACATGTCGAGGATCAAATCCCGTGGTAGATGATGAACGAAAGGAGAGTTCGGTTGGGGAGCGAAATGTAGTTTTGGACTTGGAGAAAGATTTGCCACTCCTTTGGGTGCCATATGTTCATTTTGGGGTCTAAATCCAGAAAGTGGGTTGCTTCCATGGGCAATCCACACTAAAACTATGTTTGTGTCTCAATTCAGGGTTCTCCCAGTTGAGTGGTATATACCCGCCTCAATATTACGCAGCAATGCAGCCGCAAAGCTGTCGAGCCGAGATGAGTGCCATCGCCGATTAATCGTTATTGTCTGCGCAGATGGTGGACCGCGGTTGTTCCACTTCGTCTAGTCCCTGCATAGGCCAAAACCCGCACACCTTTTCTGACTTGTCATCGTCCATGATCGCGAGGAGGGCCAACTGGAATCGTAAATGTCATCCTCTGTTCAAGGTTTGAGGCTAACATACGACAAGGCAGCGCGCACAGACAAGAAGGCCGGGAGAATCATTCCAATGCAATGGATGGATGGATAACACATGTTTTACTTTTGCTAATCATTTGATAAGCTGGCAGGGAGAACCTAGCACAGCACAACGTTCTGAACTACTACCCTAGACAGTTATCGCATTTTGTATCATAAATCAACTTGGAAACGAAAAAGAATAATTTTGTCGATGACCGATTAATCCTTTAGAGCTTGCCATTTCTAATGGGAACTAGTGGTGTATTTTGAATGCAAGTTGAAAAGGTAGAAAAGGTCTATACATATAATAAAATGTTTAGACCAAGTAGATCTAAAAAGACGACACCAAGAGAGGTTGCATGCACAAAATCAATATTCTAATCAACCACCACTCAATGACACTCTAGTCCATTCCACTGTATTACAATCTTTAGCACCGTAGATTATACTTGGCCAACGCTCAAAGCACCTTTTATTGTTTCAGTCCTAAACTCACAAAAGATCTTGCCCTCGGCACACATGCCCCACCTTGACACTAAATGGCTTCGTATGATTCGGCACAAACTAAAAGGGGGGCAGTAAAAGTTCACCGCACGAGACGCTGGTAGAGAACGGCTGATGGGGGCGTGGCATTTGATTGGTGGGATGTGACTCTTGCTTCTGGTAATAAATGTCACGCTGACCTTGAGCTTCATGTTTGTTGTGTGATGTCAAAGGTACGCGTACTTGAACTAGATTGTGCGGCTGAAATTATGCACTATTGCCCCTGTGGCTTGCCATAGGTAATCGCGACAAGGTATGATTAGGAAAAGAAAGGATGGTGCAACTTTGTCACCCCGGCGTATCTCATTCCCCTTATTCCTCACTGTTGAATTGTCACTTTTGCGTCCACAGGTAACGGTGCTTCTCTCATTGCGAGACCTGCTCTCTATGTTGATCAATTATTCATTATTATTTGTGCTCGCTGTTGTGGCCTATGATACTTATGGACCTAAAATCAGGCTCTACTTCGAAGAGATGAGCCAATATCCCGATCAATCACTCAGTCCCTGCACCAATCATCTTGGTTGCCGACATGTCCTGATGGCTTTTACTGAGTGTCGCCAAGTTGAACACTTTTCGCGTTTGACACGATTGTACGCGTTTGGCTTGTTTCGGATGTCTTTCTTGCTCCCCCTCCATACTCTCTCCATTTCGAAGACGCGACGCGCAGGAGGGGTCGCATCGGTAGCACTGATACGATGATAATCTCTATTGTCATTTCTGCATCGGCAAGTAGAACTGAATTCACCCAATTATTAGTGCTAAATATTCAGAGTCAGAGGATTGGAGAAATACTTGCATGTTGTATAGCTTGTTGTAGACAATCGTGAGAGAGTGTACCGTGCCGTGCTAGCAAGCAATGATATGGCGCCTAGAAGAAAGAGACAAATCAGGCCCATTTTGTCCTTCCTTGGCAAGGTTTTCAAAGTCGGGAGCATCCCAAACGGAAGTACAAAAACTACCATAAATTAGGTCATTCATTATTTGACGGCGTTAGGTATGAAATGTGTGCAAAAATCCCTTACCAAATACCTCTGAGATAATGGCCATGGTCCAATTAATAGTCCATTGCCTTGGGTCTCCACCAATTAAGCAATTGTCTCTCTCCGCCCTATTTTAGACATTAGCTGAAATCATATATCAAGGCTAAAAAACCATGCGTTTAACCAAACTTGCCAATTTTTGCGGATATCAACACCGCACCAGAATACATCGACCAGTACTGTTGCTAATAATGCACATACACTATATGCGACCACGGCAAATAGACCGAGCCGCAATTTGACTTCAGATATGGGGAATAGCTCGTAGTAGAACATTAGTAGACTAAATCTGGGGAAGAAGAAGCCCAGATCAAAAACAAATCCAAATATAAAATATGCCTGATACAAATTTTAGCCCATCATGGCCATTTGAATATTGACACACATGACTCACTCTGACAAAGAACTTGCCGTCATATTGCTCTTCTGCCCCAGCACCAAGGCAAAAGACCCAAACGTCTTCGACAGCGAGAGACAGCTGGCAGAGTAATCCCATAACAAGGAAGACTTCCGATGCCCAAAGAGATGACTTTCTCATCCAAATACGAACCGCAAGTCTAGCAACCACAACGGTGAGGGATATGGTAAAAAGAGTCCATTCTACAGCCTGGGTAACAAGTAGTCAGAGGGGTTTCCTAAACCAGGGCGTCATAGCAATACATGCATGAATGATAACATACTAGATATGAAGAGGAGCTGATCATATCGACTTGGCTTGTCTGATGACAGCGCGAGGTTGTAGTGAAGGCTTGGGGACTGAATCCCCGAAGCGGGGTGACGCGGAATGAATCACTAACTGAGCTGTAAGGCTGGATAGAGCTGGGTAAATGTTGGAGCAAAATTTGCCGAGAGTCACATCATGCCAGATCAGCTAAACCATATTTAATCCGCCGGATAAGGCTAAGCTAACTTTTACACAAGATGACCAACAAAAGTTTTCCAGTGGCTAATCCTTGGACGGCATGAATTCGAAACCTTATTCTTGCTTTTGGACACTGTGACGTGAGGTGAAATCTCTGGGAAATGTAACGACAACCAGCTGTGAGAAGGAATGCAGAATACATGAGGGTTAAATGAAATTTCTGGTTGGAATCGAACCGATTGTATGCGGTAGTGTATCATCATGTGGTCAAGGGACCGATTGGACGGCCTGTTTTACTTGCCTCAACCGCCACGGAATGGTCCCTATCAAAAAACTGAGATAGATCGTTGAAATTAATTTCATGGCAGCACATGGGGAATGTTGAATTAATAAAATTGTGTGGAGCTCTTGTCGAAAACTGAACCGGTGTGTTGATTACCAGTATTCATATATTGGGATTGGGTATTGTGGGAGTTGGCCTTTTTGTGACACATAAAACCCACTCAACTGGCTAGTTATTTCATAAGATGAATCCACTGACCTTTTATTGCGTTTAAATTGATATAATACACGATGAACTACCATTTGACAGTATGCTTTAGCTGGAGCGACTTTAAATAAATTGTGAATCGGCATGCGTCACTAAACTAATTTCTTGGGAACAAGCCCTTGCCCGCCCAATGCCAACACAATATCAGTCTTTGTATCTTGTTGTTGTTGTTGTAATCTGGCACTGCGGTCACTCGGCCGACGAACAAGCTTCGATTGGTTCGACTGTTCCGTGTAAAGAGTACCTACTAGGCCGCTAACTGAGTCCCAATCTAGAAGATTATGGTGCTGTTCCTTTAATTGTATCCCAATCAATGTCATGGCCTCTGCATCCCATTGACCTGTCCACGTCGGCCACGAGTATAGGAACACCATGAGTATTGCTAACCCCAATATTCGTATTTCGATGAGTGCAGAAATGATTGCCAAGCCAGATATCGATTTCTCAGGTTTCAAGATTCTGTGCCCTAGGGACGAGTAGATCTCGTGAGGCCCATCTCCGTATATTTGTCGTAGTCGTCAAACAGAGCCTCGTTCGCAAAGAACATGGCAATATCAAGGGTTTGCTCGGAGAGGTGTGGTCGTGGACCGCTCATGGTCATCATAAAAGTAGCGAGGAACTTCGAGAGAATGTCTTCATCATGTTCGGTGTCCGCACCGACTATACACTGAGCCAATCTTTCAACAAATCGCCAATCGAGTTTATAGAAAGGAATGCGCGCATCTCGGCACATGCGCATGTAGATTGACGTCTCGTTATCCGTGCCTTTTGTTTCGTGGGAAATTGTTGTGTTACCGAAGATGGTTAATGTGGCTGTCATCAATGGTCCAGGAGTATACAAGTATGAGGTATTGAATGGATCAGCGGTAAATGGCTATTCGGGAGAGGAGTTGAGGGAGGATTCCGTAGATAGATAAGAATATGCATTAGTCTGTCGTATTTCTTTGGTCGGCATTAGAACCTACAGCGTTGGGGGATGACGATAATAGCCGCCTTCAAGATGTGCGTAGTCATTGAAGCTGTATGCAAGCTTATCTTTGGGCCAAAGATCTAGCAACGGGCCATTCTGATAGTTGTTTTGATAGTTGCCCAACTCAAACTAACGCCGTGTCAATGATGCCTCGCATTGCATATAGGGTTGCTAAAAAAGTTACCTCAGTTGATTTAACATACAAAAACTTAAATTAAGTTGTTTTATAAAAAAACAAATTAATATTAAAAAAGCTATTTATGTTTGGTTAAAATACAAGCAGGAGGCTGGACCAGGCAATTCCGGGAGCGGATACAATTAGTGTTTAAACAACTATGGTGTTGGTCTCTTTTCGCCCTGACCAACAGAACAATCAACTTTACTGCTAGCTATAATTAGCCACAATTTGGGATGCTAGTTGCTGTAGGGTGTATGCTGGATTAAATAAGCCTAGATATTTTGCATATGCTGGCAAATAGGTGGATACTGCTTGGAGCAAGTAGTTGGGCGTATAAATAACATTATATAACGAAAACTGTTCGAGATATTACGTGTGTTAATCAACCGCGAATGATGAATTAATTATATAAGGGTAAACTGTTGGGTTTGAATTGCTGCATGGCCTACGAGGAAGCGGCCACTATTTTGTTGACTAAAGCCAATATTCCGGTTGCCGTGATGATCTCATCAGACCTAGTGAATCCTTCTTGAAAAGGCAACCGCTCTTGTTCTGGTGCAATCACGTTAGTGCGCTTCGCAAATCAGACACCAGTAAGCATTCATTCACTCACCAAATAGTACCTTGACCCACTCGGTAACGGCATTGCCATCCTCAACATTTCCAAACACAGACATATAGAGAGCTGTCTCGATGAAGCTAAATTGAGCAGCAGAAGCATCCATGGAAAATTCTGGATTGGCAGCAGCCGCAGCTGCAAGGCGTTCTTTTCGGGCGGTGGCGGCGGTCTCTATGGAGATGGTCTCGTTGGTAAAATGCGAGGCCACGGTGTTCCAGATGGTCTCATTAAAGCTGTGGTTATCGCCAAAGTATATATCGGAACGGCTTAGACTGCCATCATGCTCGATGACTGACACAATTAGCATTTTCAGTACGCATGCCGTCATGTATTGGCGGAACCTTACTGCCGTGCTTGCTTATATCATCCAAATTAAAAGTGACATTGTCTCCAGTAGTCAAAGCCTTCTGGCCGACCAAGGTGGTGGCCGCCGGGTGCAGGTTGACAGCATCGGTAAAGGCGGTGATCAAATCATCGAGGGAGATGTTCAGTCCGTCGCGGGGAAGGTATCCATGGTTCGCCAGGCTGTTCACCATGGGGCAAGGACTTCTTCCTATGTCCACGCCAGTCAGCGGGCACGAGCTTTTGTTGAAGATTGAATCCACTTACGATCCGATGAGGCAGGGGCCTGCCAAGGATTGCTGGCGTTTGCAGCCATGGCAGCTGAGAAGACGAGGGCGATGCTGAACAACAACATGGTTAGTTAAATGAAGAGCTCAGAGGCACAGAATTCAAGTAAGACGGAACCCAGGAAATTGTAGCAACTCGGTGCTTCAGTTGGTTCTACTTATCGAATTGAAGACCCTGGCATCAGTCTATAACTTGTCGACTATTATCGGTGCCCGGATAGGAACATGCCCCAGACGTTGACGGACGATGAACCCGTTTTGATCTCGGCCAAAATTGTGGTTCCCTGGTGGGCGCGATCGCCGAGAAAAGGGCAAGGGCTTGTGCGTCGGCCTCGGAGATTGGTTCAAATGACGGCAGCGCACCGGCGGCCAACGGGACATCCGAGATTTGACACAAGTCTCATGCAGCCTTTACCAATGAGAGTGCAGATGATTACGCATTAATAATCCCCTGGGAGGCAACATGTGCGCTCCGAAGACCGGGTTTTCGAGGCTCCGAGGGATTTCCCCCTGGATTATGCCTTCGAGAACGAAACATCGAATACAAAGTCATTGTCCAAAGGGACGATTGAAGCAACGGTGGTACCGCAAGCTGGAATTTTTGGCTCGAAATTCTTACAGGGAAACTGCTCCAAGGCATGCATCAATTGTTATCAAAAAAAAAAATATTAAAAAACACTGCTTTTCCAGCATGCGAGCGCCCCCGTCGGCAATATCCTCGAGAGCCCGTCAAGGTTTCTTCACCTGATATCCGCAGGGGTCAACCAGAATACCTAAAATAGCAGGCACATTGTCCAGAAAGGTCACGCCACCGAAAGTATTGACGTGGCGTATAGAAACGAGTGGTAGGTCTCACCACGAACACAGACATTGATATGATATGATGTTAAAACGATTCCGTTACGTCCCCTTTTAATTTTTAAATCGCTACGGCCCCAGCAATCTCAATAGTAAACGGTAGTCAATGACGAGATGAAAATGCCGGGCTGTTGCGGGTAACAGGACTAGTTTGTGTATGACCTGGTCTGTGACTGTTGGTTGGTTGTAAACTTGACCCTAATGGCTGGATTGCTTCACCAGTCTAATATGCCAGCACCATAAGCGCACGAGAAAGAACCTTTTCGAGCGTCGAGTAAAAGTCACGCATAAAACACACGTTTGCGTCTGGACTGGGCTGAGCTATCAACAATCCCATAGAGGATCCAGTCTCTAATGGGAACGCTTCCATTGTTGGTTAGTTATTTCAATGGATAAGTTTGTAGATTGTCCGCAAGGTTCAACAATTGGGCAAAGTCAATTACCAGGGTGACCAGAGTTAACACCATAATGGTGATTTGAAGCCACTAGAAAATTCAAACGTTTTGAGTCGGTATTGCTTTAAATCTCTAATGCTTAAAAAGGATCCATGGGGCCATGAACCTTTACGCAAGATCTCTCCTTCTTTCTCCCCCGAAAGTAACAAACCTCTTTATCCATCGCTTTTGTCGTCTTATTTTCAACATTTGATTGCATTCAGCATTCAGCTTCGGAGTATGAGCTGCACGGAATTTCACCCTTTCCCGCGCCTCCCAGTTGAAATCAGACTTCTAATATGGGAGGCTGCGGTGCGACCAACGAGCCGCCGTCGAGCTGGCATCCAGAGCATTTGCATCGTCGACTATTATGACCTCGACTATGATGGTCCAAACGTACATGCGATCCTCCCATCTCCGAGTTATGTTGACCGCAACTGCTGTTGTATCGCGGCGATACCGAAATATGATATTAGCGGCATGACTAATGTGTCTGCTTACTTGTGGGATGCCGGGCTCTGGACCGCATGCTGGGAATCTCGCAATGTCATCAGGGGCTCTTTGAATATGGAATATTGGAGTCGCAAGCTAAATGGCTTGATACGTGACTATTACTGGCCGTTTCACACTAATATACCTCCCAAGTGGCAATCATGGGAAAAACACCGAGAGCTTCCAGTCATTGTTCACGCTCCGTCGCTTCAACAAGATGACGGAGACGACTGGCATTTCGTCGTGCGACCATACCAAGATGCGTTTAAACCGAGCATGGAAATGATTTCATACTGGACTCGTAACATGTTTGGTCTTTGGAAATCCATTTTCAGAGAGGTAACCTTTTCGGCTGGTGAAAGCGGCAGCGGTCCCATAAAGAACCTTGTATTTGACTTCGATTCAAGCTGGAATCATGATTGGCCCGAGGACTGCGTGGAATTTTATGCCGAAAAGACACAGCGGAGTTTCTTATTTCAAACATTGCAAGCCGTCGTTTGTGATGATGTGGAATGCTTTATCTGGCTGATTGACCGAGGCCATTATGACACCCAGGAATACGAGACAGCGGCTCGGGCAATGACTTTTTACGACTGCCATGATGAGTACATTGAGGTGGATTGTGACTGCTACTGGGGCATATACGAATCTGCTCCTCATTTTATTCGCCAGCTTGGGGAACTCGCAAACGTTTTCTTGGCTGATTCTCAGTGGGGGGGGCGAGGATATGAGAGTGATACGACTTCATTCTTTGTATCGGAGCATATCGGCATATTGGTGCCGAGAGGAATGATAGATTAGATGGTTCCATAAGAGATATTTCAACTTGCCTTTTTTTTGGAGAATTCAAAGTATGTTACTTCAAATGCAATAGGGTGGAGACATGGGATGAATGTACCTTGAGAGGCATTTTGAAGTTGATTATATCTGAAGCGTATATCAGCGCTGCGTAAATCATCGTGGATGGAGATGGATGGTAGTCACATACGCGTTGATGTGGTGGTGTTGGTGGTGGTGGTGATGGTTCTACTGGAAAGTCATGAGTTAGCACAGTAATAGGACAATCTTTCCGCGGCGCGACAAGAACCAGAATGGGGATGGGTATGGCAAATACATACGAAGCTTGGGTGATGGTGATGGAGAGAAAAAGAGATTTGGTGAAATTTGGTAGTGTTGAGTACACTGCGCTGGAGGAGGGAAGGAGCGAATGCGCCCCACCAGCTACCCAGACGTCCTTCCAACCACTTGGGAAGTTGAGACGCCTGGAATATCGGCTCTACCAAGACTTTTATTACCATCATCGAGACAGACGACAGATATTCATATTGATATCACGAATGAGTCCGACTTGATTGCCAGATGGAGGCTCAGCGGAGAAACTGTCGGGAGCGAGCCCAGCACACCTTACCTTGATCGCATTGAGCGCATCTGCAAGTACCAGGGGGAATCAAGAAGCAAAGTCCTCGAGTGGATTCGCATTGATTGAAGGTGTTGCCCGTGCAGGCAATGGCTTTGCGCAAACTGTGCAAGACTCGGAAAAGATGGACAAGAAGGTCATTCGAATGCTCAAGGGCGCCTTGTTCCCGCACATAACCGACTACAACCTCGAGATAAAGTATGAAAAGACCGATACGCCAGGTGAGGAAGCCGAGGACTTTGAGGTTATCGAAAAAGTCATGGATGCTCTGGACTTGACGGGTCTCGAGGCGGAGGATGGGGAGACCGAATCTGCAAAGGGCCAGAAGCCCATGTCTCTTTTCGACAACAGTGTCAACGAAAATAATCATGACGTAGAAGAGACTGGGGCTAATTCAAAGTATCATCACCTCCCACCTATCGCCGTCCCGCGCTATCTACAAACCCCGTTCAGAATCCCAGACTTGTATCCTTTTAACCGAACCACGGTTTACTTGTTGCTTTCGGACTGCAATCCTGACTTGACGCCCAAATCAATTCTCCTCAAAGGCACATATCAGGAGCGGCCACTTGAGTTGGAGATTCCCATCGTTAGCCTAGCCGAAACATCCAACACCATCCACCAGCTTGCTGCTCGAAAAGAAATTAAAGAGCTTGAAGAGGGCCGTGGTTGGCTATCCAAGGCAAGAGACGGTAATGGAAAGCTTTTCAAGGATCGCTTTGATGGCATGTATTCGGATATGGTCGAGAGAGAGGCAGTCAGACTTGGCGTAGACTTTCAAGTGGGTGGCAAATGGTCTTCCTTTGTGGCTATTGAAGAGTCCACGGCCAATTCTGACAGTCAAAGTCAGAGCCAACCAAGGCAGATTAATATAGCTAAGACTATGGGCTCCAACGACCCTTCCAGGGCACCGCAAGCACCTCGACGTCAGCTAGCTTCAAAGTCTGCTAGAAAATCTGGACCCTCCACTCTTGGTTTCGCAAGGCCCTCTTTAGTTGGTAGAGGCGGAAGAGGAGGGGCAAAGAGACACAGGAAGATTGCTAAATTTGATCTACAATGTGAAATTGATGAAGAAGATGACGACCATGAAACAGATGCCATGGGACTGTCTGTGGTGAAAAGAAGCAGGCTAGATGCCAGTGTTGATGAGGACCTGGGCGGGCCATTGCCCCTTTCCGAGGCGGAGGTTGCAAAACGACTTCAAGACCTCATTGCGCTGCAGAGCTTTGCAGGTAATTGGACTTGGGACAGTGATCTTGAGAATGTTCTGGGCATCGCCCGTACAGCGGCGATGCAGCTGGCACTTCCGGACGCATTGGCCAGCCACGCCAGCAAGGATGAGATTGTGGCCACCAGCTGTGCGCTAGTTTTTCTCAAGAGGAAGTTCAAGACGGAAAAAGAAACCTTGGAAGTTTTAGTGGGCAAGGCAGAAACTTGGCTGGAAGCCCAAGGTTGCGGAAATGCAGGAGACTTGGAAAACATTGTTGAAGCTCTCTTCTAGTACTGGGTGTCCATTGGGGAGGTCGCCGTCCTTGAGTAATTTGGCTGCCGAAATTGGCTGCGAGACGTGGGTTGGAATTGAATGTAGCTAATTCATCATGATTTAAGTCATGAATTTCACTAGTTAATGCGATGTTAAGAACTTTTCTAATTTTCCTCAGTCTCTGTGAGCTCAATGTCAAAGAAGTTGTTGACTGGCCCAGCAAGTTCACATCAGGGATAGCAATTCAGTTGGTTGGTTAATTTTTCACTAACTAATTTTAGAAAATCTTAGTTGATTAACTAACTAAAAACTAAAAAAGTCTTAGTTAGGTAAACTAAACTAATTGACTATTAGTTTTTTTGCCATCCCTGATTCACATGTTGGTCTCTGAAACCTGTGTACCCACGTCCCGATATCGCGTCGGCATCCCGATGCTTGGTCGGCCACAAATTTCCGTACAGGCTTGCTATTCCGATCGCAACCTTGACCCCGAATTTCACAACCAATGGGAAATATTGATGATCGTGGGGCTCACAAGTAAGTAAAGCGGGCGGTTCTGTTGATATTCGGAGATCCCGAAATCATAGATGTTTGCATAATTTGGAAAATCGTTGAAAGCTTTCGGTTTGAGAAACAAAATCGTTTTCCGAATTTGCTTCCCGGGCTACCGCTAATTGACAACGCTTATCAAGTCCCATCGCAGCATTAATGTTTACATTTGGAAAATTTGGCAAAGGAATATGGTGAAATGTAAGTAAGAAATTTCATCTAATTTGTCCACCCATGCCCTGCTTATCCACACAACTCACATCCACAAACGCACTTCACGATGCTAACCATGTCCAAGGTTCACTATCAAGATAGGCGGAACACATTGGCTGTTCTTCAATTCAAGGCGAGTAGTGCATGAACTTCTTGAAAAGCGAGCTGCCATTTACTCGTCTCGAATGAATCTCCTAATGAATGGCCTATGATATCGTTTCTCTGGGAACATGCACCCTGCTCATTCATGCCTTATGGAGATTTGTGGCGACGAGAGCGAAAGATTATGCATCATATTTTGAACGTTATCCAAATAAGATGTTTTGGACTGTTTCAAGATGTTGAGTCCAAGGCCTTGCTACTAAACTATTTACGACATCTCGACAGCTGGTGGCTAGCAGATGGAACCTTCGCTGGCTCTATTGTCATGAGTGCGGTGTTTGGCCGAAGGGGAGGACTTGACGATCCGAACATGAAAGAATCCCTCACTGTATCGGAGGAGTTTTTCCAGTTCTTGAACCCGGGAAACGCGGTTATCGACCATTTTCCATTCCTAACCAAAATACCCTGGCTCAAATCGCTTCAGCAATGGCGATGGTATGGCGACGACCTTGATCGCCGCACTCACAGGTCTGTAACCCACAAATAGATTACTGGTCGATAGAGATGGCTAATATTGACTAGAGTTTACAAGAAAGAAGTGGATGACCTCCACGACAGGAAGATAATGGGTGTGCAAAAACTATGTTTCATGTCCGAGTTTCTAGACATGGGACAATATGGTGAATTTAGCGAAGAAGAACTGGTATCCATAGCGGGTGCCTTGATGGAAGCGGGTACAGACACTACCCGTACATCGCTCCCTCAATGTGTAGCCGCTGCAGTGTTTTGGCCTGACTAGATCGAGAGAGCCCGTAAAGAGTTGGATGAAGTCTGCAGAGCCAAGGCTTAGCGACTACCAAAGGCACAAGACACACAGAACCTTCCAATAATCAAGGCCGCCGTAAAAGAAAGCGCAAGATGTAGTTGAGTGTTATACGAAGAACCAAGACGCCAACGCCTTCAAAGACATGCCTGCTTAGCATTGGTTCTAACATATCTGACATAGACCGTTGATTGGAGATAACGGCATCCCTCATGTAGTTCTCCAAGATGACGAATTTGAAGGGTACAAAACTCCGACGGGGGCCATTATTACCTACAACCACTGGGCCATAGCAAATACGCCCGAAGAATACGAACAGCCGGGGCGTTTCGGGCCTGAACGCTGCCTGAATGATGAACTCCAGAAGCCTCTAAAAGGACATATTGGATTTTTTACAGGTAAGAAGCCTCATGAAACAGCTCCTGGAGAGTTTTCGTGTTAAAAATTGCAACATAGGAGGGTGGTTTGTGTTGGGTACAACGTGTCCAATACCAATCTGTAAATCTCTTTGGCGATGTTGATGTACTGTTTCGAGTTTACTGCAATCTCGGATAAGCCGATTGATGATTCCAAGCCTTTTCACAGGACAGTAATAAAACTTGATAAAACGGTAACCTGTATTTATTTATGTATGCATCCTTTTCGTTTTATAGTTTTAATGCGTTCCCCGCGGAGGGTGGTTTTGAAGTGAATAATTTTTAACAACCTTGAACACTTCTATAATTTCATCGGCCCACAGAATCAACGGGTCTCCTCCAGTCAACCAAGCCATGAACAAAACAAATTATGAGTCAAAAAATTGCCATCACTACACAATAAATAGATGGCATAAGCAGAGGGGTCGGGTCGGTTGACAAAAAAGTCAAAGTAGAACCCCCGGCGGGACTCGAACCCGCAATCTTGAGATTAGTCTTCACATTGGCAGAACCAACACGCTCAAGCGATAGAAGTCTCACGCCTTAGCCATTAGGCCACGGGGGCTACTTGGTTTGCACCGACGATATTATCGGATTGAAACTGTTACCGCTAAGGTGTGTCTTGGCATTCATGCAGGTTGAGGCATTTCATGATCTGAAGTAACAAATGTCGCTTCTAAGTAAGGTGTTGGCGGGACGCTTGTGTCTCATTAATCGCTTCTTAATACGTGATAAATGAGAACTGCATTGTGCTCATTTATACGTCTAGCCACTGATGTAGGTTACATCTCCTAGCATCCTCTAATACCGCAACTCGAATACCGTGAAATATTGTGAACAGTGGCTTGTGTGCTATATAATCAGACTAAAGTAAACTAGTATTACTGGGCTATAGATATGGAAATGGTGGATAGCAGGTCATGTACACGGTGAGTATGTGAATGGCCGGTCTCATTTGAAGGCTGCCTTCTCCCATCCTGACCGTCTTGTCAGACGCACTCTAATATCGCCCGCTGGCTTCAGGGATGTCAGAGGGAGCTTGGACCTGTCCATTTTGGGTATGTTGAACGTCTCGGTGGTGGGTGTCATGTCAAAACCAAGAAAGATGCTTCCCACAAAGGTAAGAACTTCATATGACGCGAAATGCCGACCAGGACACAGCGTGGTGCCTCCTCCAAATGGCCTGAATGCCGCTGATCGGCGAGCTCTCTGCTCCTTGGTTAGAATCTTGAACTTGAGGAATCTGGTATGATCAAAGACTTCGGCGTCTTCGCCCCAAGTGGCTGGATCGGCATGGATGAATGCCGTCGGCATCTGAACCTGTGAGCCTTTCTTCAGCAGCCAACGGTCCTTAATAAAAGTATCTTCATTTGTATATCGCACGGTTGCAATGCCGCTCGTCATTCGAAGCACTTCTTCATAAGTAGACATGAAGACAGGGCACTTTTCACGGATTGCGGTGATGTCCAGATAAATACCTGTTCCGGAAGATGGTTCTTCAACTGTGTCTTCAAGCTCAGCTCTTATCTCGGCCAGCAGGTCAGGTCTTGAGAAGATTGATATCAACAGCCAAAAGGTTGTCGGTATGGTGTTGCCAACAATGGCCAGGATTGACCCAAGCAAAGCACGAGCATTGTTCTCGCTACTCAGGCCGCGGCGAATACCGAGACCCGACAGTTCTTTGATAAACAAGCAAGCCGACTTCAGTCCATCATCGGTGAGATAGTTCAAAAATGCACCCACTAGTTTCTTTCGAGTTTTCTGTGCTACAGTGTACTTCTTGGGGCTCAAGAACCACGGAATGCCCAGCAAAAGGAATTTGATATTTGCTTCCCATTGCCTGCTTGGTGTTAGAAGCATGTTTATACCTAGTCAAAGCTTTACCTACCAGAAGGTTATGTGTAGTGATGGGTCAATAGTGAATGGATCCTTTTCACCAAAGCATGCCGAGTTGTTCGTTTTCATAACGAGATGCTGAACCCAAGCATAAAGGTCAATCTCCTGACTAGGCAGAAACTCGTTCATGGCATGCATGAGCTTTCCTCGTACTAGACCACACAGTTCCTCCAGAGAAGCCGTCCCAGGAAGCAGCGACGATTTCTGGACTCGGTGAATTTCACCATACATGCCATTTTCAGTGTGAGCATCACGGAAAATCAGTTCGATCCCTTCCTCGTCAAAACCCATCATCCGTCTAAATGCCGGAATCATGGCTGGACTAAAAGAAAGAGACGTTGCATTGCGCTGGACTGCTTGGACAAGTTCTGGAGATGTGACAATGTAGTTTTTCTGCCCTGATATGTCAATCGTGAAGATTGGATGCGGTTGCTGGGCGCTGAATAACGATTAGCAACCGAGAGCATTACGAACGGATCTTGGCTCTAAACAACCAACCTGACGAGGTCGAAATAGCACAAGCCATGTCTCAAAAGTCCGTAAATATGGCTGATGTATGGGATTTTCTCCCTGACGTAGGGTGGCTCTCTTGGGTCTGGTTGCTTCCTCGATGCCCAGACAATGATAATTACAAGTACGCAGATAACCCCCCCAATCTCCAATGGTGACAGACTAGCGAGAGCCATTGTTATCGACTGCTTCAACTGAGTGTAGTTTTCCATGTTTGCCAGCATATAGTGACAGTCACTCGGCTTGACTTGCTCTATGACTCTCAGTGTGCCACTGAAAGTATGGTTCTATGGTAGAAATGATTGCTCACAACGCTACAATCAACAACCAGGGCCGGTTGAAACATCTGATGCGACTTCAGACTGTGCCGACGGCACAGGCCCAACCGTGCCCCAAGAACCCGGTCAGGGATAAGCAGTGGAGGTCCAATAATACGGAGGGCATTGTGCATTGGCACGCGCTCCCTGAAGGATTGAGGCAGTGGGGTATTGAGGAATGAGTTGTTTGAAACGGGTCCGTAGACTTGCAGTTTGGTGGGGATGAAACGGCCATGGGTCCCCTGCACCAATGCAGGCGGACGGAGCGTGACATACTTGGCTCGGCTGCTGGCCTCGGTTGGGGTATCCTGGTCTTCTCCTGATGCCGGATTTAGCCCTACGCGATGGTGACGATGGTGACGATGGTGGCTGCGGCCGCTGTGCGGTTGTTTGTACACACGAGTCCCACACAGCTCGGGGTCATTGAAGGCCAGCGCCTATCTGTCTGTCTGAGAACGGATTTCCAAAAGAACCCCCGAGATTTCGTTGGAATTGGGCTGACGGCTGTGTATCTTGAAACACTCTTTCTGCACCGGGCCAGTAAACCACAATGACTTGCCGGCTCTACCTCCATCCGCTGTTGATCTCGACGGCGCAGCAGTTCTTCTTCATCTACGTTGCTGGTTTCACGCCGCGGGACTCAGTGCTGCGGCCAATTGGATTTGGCATATTCCTTCTCTCTACTTTTATTGCCCTTGCCAACTTTGAAGACTTTGTTGAGCCGCCGGGATGGGTGGCCCGCACTGTGGCCTCGGCCTTTCCCCAAATCTCCCTGACCTATTTTGAGCGCATGATTGTTCGCAAAATTGCTTTTGTAGATGGTCACGACAAGAATTCTGGCGAGAAGGATGCCAAGCCTCAGTCGAAAATGGCCCGCATTCGAGCTCGCTACGTCTTTGGCCAGGAGGTTGCATCTTCCATGCGTGGGTTGGGCACTCCTTGGGAGATCAGAAACATTCACTATTTTGACTGTCAAGATCCGTCCTATGTGCCTTCAGCACCGTTTTTCGTGGCTGTAAACCTCCTGAAAGTAGTGCTCTGCTATTTCACGCACATGGTTTGCATCAACACGCAGTTGGATCTGGATCAGCAGTACATGACACCCCAGCACGTGGCCATCTTTCGCCGTCTTGGCGATGTAACGTTGGCCGAGTTGCAAGTCCGGTACTTGGCGACCATTACAACTGTTGTGTCAATATTCTGCTTTATTCAGGGCGGATACTCACTAGCCTCGGCTGCATCCGTCATAATTAACCCAACAGCTGTCAAAGATTGGCGACCTATTTTCGGTGTAATGGCAGACTCGTACTGTCTTCGGTTGTTCTGGTCGTGAGTATTCATAAACGCGTAACGATAGTCGTTTACTAACAAATATACAGCACATTTTGGCACCAAGGGCTGCAGAACAACCTTCGTGGGACAGCAACCTGGATTACCAAAAACATATTCCGCATCAAGTCGTACTCTCTGCTTTCCAAGTACCTCAAGATTCTTGTTGCGTTTGCACTGTCTGGCTTGGTGCATGTTCCATCCGACATGGGCAGCGCTGTTCCAGCGGCCAAATCCGGGGCGATCCAATTCTTTGCGACGCAACTAATTGGATTGATACTGGAGGATATGTTTGGGGGCCTGTTCAAACCGCTTTGGAAGACAAGGTTTACCAGGCTGTTGGCAAGGCTATTGGGGTATTTCTGGGTCCTAACTTTTCTTGTATGGTCAGGGCCTGTGAGGTGGTTTCCAGTCATTTTGATGCAAAACCATGGAACTGAGCTCATATGTCCGAGCGCATTCAAGCCGTTAGCAAGGGCGCTCTCCTACTGGGGTTGGCCACCGATATAAACAAATGGCCATAAAAAGAAAAATCATGAAGGACACTCACGTATTTTAGATTTTAAATATCAATGTAATTCTCTCTAGATGATTATTGATCCTCATTTCTTTAAATAACTACTCAGCCTGCTTTCGTTTTGGCTGGTTCCCAACCCGTTTTGGCCTGTTTAGGGTAGTGCACTGCAAACCCGTCGCAGGCTTATGAGCACCAACTGTCGGCGCATTTAGTGGTGTCTGACAGGGGCTTTGTGCCTGTGACCACCCTCTGTAGGTACTTAATGTATTCTGCACAACCACTACAGGCGGCTTGTTACCTTGATCACCACAACACGCACCTTTTCTATACACATCCCCCTCGATGTTGTCGCCGTTAGCCGCCATTGGCACCGCAATTTTGTCATATGTTGGCTTAAGCATCTATCAGCTAATTTGCAATTACCGAAAGGCAAAGACTGTCGGCCTTCCTGTCTTGATCACGCCGGTTGATCCCTCCAATGTCCCATACTTGCTATGCGCCAGCTGGTTGGAGCCGCTGCTTAGAGAGTGTCTGCCATTTGGACTAGGCAACTTTGTCGAGTACAACAGCCGCGACTGGAACTACGACAAGATCAATGACTTGCAGGAGCGAATTGGAGACACCTTTATTATTGCGAGCCCGAAGCAGATCCGCATCTTCACAGGCAATGCAAAGGCCTCTGATGATTTATGTCGCAGGCGCAGGGACTTTGTCAAGGCCGTCGCTTTGTATAGGCCGCTGGAGATCTTTGGCAGCAATGTTGTGACTACTGAAGGTGATGACTGGGTGAGACATCGAAGAATAACGACCGCCCCTTTCAATGAGAGGAATAGCGCCCTTGTGTGGGACGAGTCCAAGAGACAGGCCACCGATATGCTCAAGATGTGGGCGGCAAACCCAGAGGGAGTTGTCAACCCCCAGAGCGACACCATGATGCTCGCTCTGCACGTTCTTACAGCCGCTGGTTTCGGTAGAAGCTTCACATTTGGCAAGGGCCTAGAAACCCCTTCGGACAATCACAGCCTCACATATCGTGATGCTCTGAGCCTACTTCTTGGCAACATGTTCACAGCAGTTTTCACGGCTACCGTCAACCTGCCAAGCTGGATGCTTCCTGCAAAGTTCAGGAAAGTTCAAGACGGCGTGGACAACTTCCGCCAATACATGGCCGAGATGGTTGCCGAGGAGCGCGAGGCCATGGATGCGGGAGCCCCCGAGCAAGACAACCTGATGAGCGTTCTTGTGCGAGCTTCAGAGAACCAGACCAAGGAGGGAAAAGGCGCCCGCCACTTGACAGATCCTGAGATTTACGGGAATCTGTTTAGCTACAATTTGGCCGGTCACGAGACAACTTCAAACACTCTTGCATACGCTACGATGCTTCTTGCTGCCAACCCGAAATGGCAGGACTGGGCGGCAGAGGAGGTCAACGAAGTCACGGCGGGAGTAACTTTGGACAAGCTTGATTACGACACGTATTATCCGCAATTCAAGAGATTGCTTGCCATCATGGTGAGGACATGCGCCCGCATTCACCAAGTTGGACTTTTTACACTGACACGGCTGCAGCACGAAACACTACGATTATTTGGCGCGGCAAGGGCGGTCCCTAAGACGACGCTAGTGGACCAGACATTGAAAATCAACGGCGTCTCATACACGATTCCAAAGAATACCTTCATCGGCGTCAACCTGGCCGGCCTGCACACATCGTCGGCTTCATGGGGCAATGACTCGCTGGAGTGGCTCCCGAGCCGCTGGGTCACGCGCGACGAGTCAAGCCAGGAGACGCTGGGCCCAATCCCCACCGGTGCCTTCTTGCCCTGGGCCGCGGGGCCGCGTGTATGCCCCGGCAAGAAGTTTTCGCAGGTGGAGTTTGTCGCCGTCTTGGCGTGCCTGTTGAAGGAATACCGGGTGGAGCCGGACACGGGCGGCAAGCTCACCAAGGCGGCGGCGTCTGCCGCGCTGATGGAAGAGGCGAAGCAGTCTAGCTTCAATTTCCTGTTAAAGGTGAAGCATCCCGAGAGCATCAGGTTGCGGTGCGTGCCCCGAGCCGCATGACGAAAAAGGGGTCGGTTGGGTTGCCGACATGCAAAAGGACGCATGTTTCCATACCAATTGCAGCAGCTCTTTGCGATTGGCCCTGTATGCAAGGGGAGGGGAGATCACGCAGATCTGACCAAGGTGCTTTTGGTGGATATAACGCGGCTGAAAGTGGAAACGACCTGAATTGTAGTCTGTACTGTACATACGCTCATAGCCCACCAAAACTGGGTCTCTAGATTACAACTAACTAATGCCTGGCTGTTTTTGGCGCTCTTTTCGTATTCCCGCCCCCCCGGTGCATGTCGAGCGAAAGCAATTATCATCTGAAGATCCACGCTAGATCGGCCCATTGCGTGTCACCGGGGGCCCGACCGAAAAAGAAACAAGGAAAAAAGTCGTGCAACCTGATACCACGCTATAGTTTTGACGGTTGTAGAAAATGAAAAGACCCCAGAACCATGTCGTGCTCGAAAAACAGTCCGGGCTGTGTCTGCGCGCCAGGTCGACGATGCGAACCTGACGCAGCAGATAATTTGCCCATCTGTGGGCCAAGACCCTTGAACCAGTAAGAGAGAAAATAAATTCCCCCTTTGATTGAGTCCAAGCATCTCCACCATCTTCCGTTGGGGTTGTTTGCCAGCTCGGCGTCTCCTGGACACGCGTAAGTGGTTATTGCTAGTATGGAGCGTCGGATCTACGACCCCTGGCCAAAACCTCAACTGAACTGCGCAGCCTTGATACCAAGACCCGCCCACCACGGATAATCAACCTCTCCTGAGCAAAGTGTTTGCCCACATGTCAAACGTTGGAGGCTGAGAGAAACATGGATATGCTCCCCATCCACTCAACTGTTTCCATACCAAAAATACTCCCCCTGGCCCCGAGATCATGGATGTAACGTGCATGGCCAGCGATTGGCGACACCCCGGTTCCGCCGCAACCACTTCCCGCATGGTACCCCATCTGCTCCGGCACTGAGGAGGGGCAGAGGGCGGCATGGGCCAGGCGGCGTCCCAAGTCTTTCACGTTGTCCGACCGGATTCTCTTCTGGAATTACTCGGTTGGCGGGATAGGCGGACCCGATGGTCAAGTCAGGCATCGAAGGGGGCCCAGCTTCTGAGTCCTTCACGCCTGTCAGCTTGGATATTTGCTGATTCGGAGACGCTATTTGTGGCAACCTGGAATCGGGACCACTCGCCTCACCTGCCGCTAGCAGCACAGCACAGCCAACACAAGGAGCATTGTGGCCGAGTTTGAACAGCGAGGCGCCCTACTCTCAGCCTGCAGCTGGGCAATATTGATTTGTGAATTTTCACGCATAATGTAGATAATCTCCCGGCGGCGAGGCTGAAAAAGGTGAATATACTGAGTCTTGAGACTCGAGATCACGCCATTTGCAACACCGAGAATGCCGTCTTTCAAGATGCAGTCACGAGTCGTACATGGCTTGCTCAACTTTGACATTGAGAGTAGCACCGCTACAGTTCAAGGGTTTGGATTCAGGCTCGTTGTAATTGGTCTCCTGCTGTTGCTGTCAACACACTGTCTGACCACCCTTCGTTTCTCATTACAACGGTTTCGTGGCCGTCGATACAGAGGAAAGGAACCTCTCACACTTCCATATGCTCTACCTGGTATTGGATCAGCACTTAGCATGATCAGGAATCCTCATGGATTCTTTGATTCTATTGTGTACGTAACGTTTGCATATCGAGAGTGGTTACCGGCTAATATGTCATAGACGAAAAGTTGACGATGGAGAGCCCTTAAGAATGCGTCTAGGCAACGTCCATGCCTATCTCATTCATGGCACTAGAAATGTCCAGCAAGTCTTCAAGTGCTCAAAGGAACTCACCTTTGAAGAATTCGCCCTCCGAGTCGCCCAGAAGGTCAAGCGTCTGCCTTCCAAGGATGCCGCGCTCGTGGCCAAAGATGTCTCTGGCTCATCACGACAGCCCCTTACAGAGACTCGCGGAGAAGACCGCATATGGAGAAAGTTTCACGAGATCTACGAGTCACACCTAATTGGATCGACAGCAGTGTCATCACTTACTGAGATGTTCATCAACATCATGGTGGACCAACTCAGCACAGTCGGCACCAACGGCTTAATTGAGTGCGGCATTGATAAGTTCATGAAGCATCACATGTTTCGAGCATCCACTATTGCCCTGGCGGGTGAGGGGGTGTTTGACGCAGACCCCAACTTTGCCGAGACCTTTTGGGAGTATGATGAAGACTTCATGTCCTTGCTATACGGGCTGCCCAAGTTCCTCTGCCGCAGAGGCTGGAATGCTAGGGACAAATGCTTGAAGACTGTCAAGTCCTACCTCAGCCGGGCCTGGCAGCAACTGGATTGGAGAACCTGCCAGGAGACTGACCCCGACTGGGAGCCCAACTTTGGATCCAAGCTGGTTCGTGAGCGAGAGGCTGCCATGGAAAAGTATGGTATTGGATTGGATGGCCGTGCGTCATTCCAGATGGGCCTTATTTGGTCGTAAGTTTTATTGTCTGTCTATCTCAGCACATTTGTTAACCATTTACTCTAGCATTAACTCCAATGCCATCCCAATGACTTCATGGATCATCATTGAAATTCTGCGCAGACCAGAGCTCTTTGAAAGAATCAAAAAAGAGGTCGACGCCGTTGTCAATAAAGACGGTATTAAGAAAAGACAAGCTGGAGCTGGGGCAGGTGACAGCTTGGAATCGCTCATCAATATTCCTGAGCTCAAGAAACTGCCACTCCTCAACTCGGTGTACATGGAGTGTCTCCGTCTGCGGTCGTCAGTATTCGTCGTACGTAAACTGCGTACCTCTATCGAGCTCGACGGGTATTCCCTAAAGGAGGGCAACCTTATCCTGGCACCCTCGTATCTCGCTCACAACGAACCCAGCGTGTGGTCGTCCCCCGCCCACCCGCCAGAGGAGTTCTGGCCGGAGAGATTCGTCAAAGAATCCAACGGCAACGCTCGCAACGGAACATTGGCGGGCAACTTTTTCCCATATGGCGGGGGTACTGCCATGTGCCCCGGGCGCAATTACGCCAAGCAGGAGATTCTGTCAGCAGTAGTGCTATTTTTCGCGCATTTTGATGTGATGCCGATGCATTTTATGGACCGCAACGGTAAGCCTTCGGAACGTGGGCCAGAAGTAGGAAAGGAGGCTAGAGGCGTTGCGCGGGTGGACAGAGATTTACTCGTCAGGTTACGGCGCGTTTAATGGATTCAAAGGAATTACGATTTGGGTTTAATTTATTTTAATACTATTGTACTCCATCTTAGCTTGACCTCTTCTTCACTGTCCATTTATCGTAAATATCACGGGACAAGAGGCATGTGTGCATGAGAATAACATGTCAGATTCACTTTTATCACCCAAGCTTTACAAGTTCCCTAACTAGGGAAAACGAAACTAATTGATCCTTGGGCTGTACAACTCTTGCCGCTGGATACCCCCACGACGGAGTCATCCAATACATGTAGCAACACACCCAAACATAGCCGAGGAATTTTGGCCATTTTTTATTCTCTCTTCCCGCGACCTGGCGAAAAATGTGCTGAACACCATCTTCGCACATTATCACAAACGCTGTCGTGACAAAATATGTGATAACGTTTGACTCCCCCGCTGCCATCCCAAGCGACAGATCAGCTGCAAGGTGCAGAGCCCCAGAAATGTAGAAGCAGAGAAAGAGCTTGCAGTAACGGGCCAACAAGGTTTTCTTGCGCAGGCGGAGTAGCTTATGGGCAATGAACTCTGACACGGACACGAGAGGGCGTCGAATTGTCTGGTGCCACGTATTGCCCCAGAATCGTCTAATGCTGTAGGAATCTGAAAGATTTCCCCATATCGGAGGCAATAAGACGACGGGGTATATGTTCAAGCTAAGATAAAACAAAGCAATGGTGCTGTTGATCAGCTGGATCATACAAAACGTGTTGAGCCAGAAGCCAAACGTGGCGAAGAAGCGGAACACGGCCTCTTCTCCACTGATCTCCGCTACTCTGCTGAATAATCTCTCATTTCTCGGCGACATCATGTTTTCGAGATCGGGCGGGGGCTGATTTGCAAAGACGTCCAGAACTAGATAGCTCAGAATCACACTTCTTGCGTGCCTCTTCAGCTCTTGTCCACGGGTGGGCACGAAGTTCGGGTCCTGTCTGGACCAACGAGAGATTTGTGAAATCTCTGCACTTGTCCCTATGCCTCGCGGGTTCCACAAGTTACAAAGACCGAAAAGGAGCCGCCGTCGAGACTCGGCACTGTGAGTTTCCCGCGGCCCGTTGGTTGGTGTTTTCTTGGCTCTGCCGCCAACTACCTGGTTGGCCGATTCGGGATTGAAAGATAGTTGCGTCAGACACAAGTCATCGAATGTCCTCATGCATTGAATCCACATCCCAGCAGAGAGCAGTGCCACATGAAGACGGCTATGCAATCCCTCTTGGATTGCTTCGTTGAAGAGCCATGTCAGCACGAATACGATCATCGCAACCGCAGGCCTCAAGAGGTTTGATGGTGCCGTGAAACCGAGAGCTAATGCCGTCAAGGACTGAGATACGGCCGCGAGGCCAATTGCGACCTGGGCGGCCATGGTGGTTGTCGAGTAAAGGCTTGATGGGTTCCGAAGTGGGCGATGGCCCGAGAGACGCCTTCTTCTTCGTGGGATCTTCGTTTGCTGCAACTAAAGTGGGAAGACTGTGCTCATGCGGGCGTCGCCGCCTCGCCTTTGGGGGTAATCCACGGAGCTGATCGATCCGAGGGGACAGGCTACAGAGATAGCCGATGGACGACTTCGACTTGGTGCAGGCAACGAAGGAAACGGTAATAATGGGAAAAGTGGCACTCTGACACAAAACTGGCTGGGGACTCCCCTTGCAAGAACGCGGCACTAAGGCTACCCTAGGGGGTTATAACAATTAGGAAACCGCTTCGAGATGGTACTTATGAAGCCAGTCTTGGGCAACTGGCATGTGGAGTCTGAAGTAGGCCAACTTCTAGCGATTGTACAGCTCAGTCATCCGTCCAAACTGCTCAAACCGTCTTATCTCGCAAAACGGGTGCGCGTCACGGCTCTAGAAATAGATTCTGCCGACATGCCATGCTTGTCCAGCCGGTGCTCGATACGGCTTGGCGCTCATGTGGGCCGCATCGGCGCCTCATCTGCAATTTATCACTTCAACTCAAGGGTCGTTTGATGGGGTGTTTAAATGCGATGCCGCCCACTGTCTGACAATGCGTTGGCAGGACCAGACCAATTAGTTGGTGTGTTAATTAACAAAGGTGGCAAGCCAACTCAGCACAAGTGGATTTCTGGCCGGGAATAATTATTAGTTAACTACTAGTGCTTTTGCTCCTCTATCAGGTTGAAACCCGACTCCGAACAGAGCTGCCAACCAAATAAACGCCAACCAGCAGACATATCCAAACCAACGACCCAAGCCCCATGGCCAGCCGCTTGACATTCCTCAGAAATGCCGCCTCGTTTACGCGTGGAAACGGCTCTGCTGGCTGCGGCCTGCCAAGGAACCGGCTCAGGGGCTCCCACCCCATGCTCGGCTGGTACTCGAGCAGTTGTCCGACCGGTACCATGTCTCGGACCCATTGGTTGTGCCTGTGGTAGAGCTCCACCGACGGGACCACTTTCAGTCCAAATTTTCGCGAGTAGTACCTCGACCAGGCGACAATAAGGTCGCTGGAGTGGATCACGCCTGGGATCCAGTAGCCCAGGATGCGGTAAATAGGGGACCGTAGATCAATGCCCAGGCCGTGGTAGGAGGCGAGCCAGACATCTGGATTCTTTCGCACCGAAAGGATCACCTTTGGGGGGCGGGGCTGATATCAGCATTTACTTTTTTATTCAGGCGCCCTGTTTTGGATGACTCTTACTTTTGCGTCCGGGTAAAGAGCAAGCATATCATCGACAAAGGCACTGGCTGGGGGCTCGAAGACGGCCTCGTAACCATCGTAGAGTTTCTTTAGGGCCTTCAACCTCTCATTGCGGTCCTCAATGCCCATCACCCGGGCGCTTTCCTTCACTCGGCCGATGGGTGCTGGAGGGTCCCCGAGGTGAAAACATGGGCCAATTCCTAGTAACTCGAGGCCTTTCTTCAGGCTGGTGGTTGAGGTACGCGGGAGTCCGGCCTTGAGTTGGAAGCATTAAGTTAGCATTTGTGACTTGTGGCATGCGACGGCGGCAACACCTACGACAATGATCTTCACCCCCGTGGTCTTGTCCTGGGCCGCCATGATCCGAATTGGTTGCAGATGTCGATGTTGCAGTGTTTTAGGTGGGCCAAAAATAATATTCCTTGTACCGAATGAAGTATTCCATGGATTTCTTGGGCCATTATCTACTTCGCGGCCTTTGCAGCCAAACCTGCAGGGATCTCGAAATGGCGCCAACAGCGACGCGGTGGACGCAGGCAAAGTCTCCACCACCAACTTGGCCCGCGTCCCTGTACAATCTTCAGACGCTAGCTCCATAGCTAGTGGAATTCTTGGTTAGGAGGTTTTGACCCTACGTGAAACGGTAAACGCCCGTGCAGAATCCTTCCATTGCACTAGAACCCACTGAGGAGTGTTTGCATTCAAAGACACCTTTGTGCTTGAATCATGTTCAAGTACTACTTGCAACACCGCACGTAATTATGGCAATCTACCTGCTAGTAGCTGTATTGGTGACTGCACTCTATCTTGTTGGGCGTCGGAGCTCTCCCAAGCTCCCATCCACTCTTCCACGTGTAAAACGCCCGAAATCATATTTACCCTTTAGGCTACAATGGTCCTACCTTACGGACTGTCGTCGACTTTTTCTTGAAGCTCACCAAACGGTATTTGGTTGTGTCCACCATGTAACTAGCTTCTGCTAAACACCGCTCCCAGTTCTCCAAACATGGTAAGACTTGCGTTTTGCCCAGCATGGGCTTTAAAGACGAAGTCCATGTCGCATATCACCACACGCAGTGGGCAGCCTCTCAGCCAGATGCCGTATTGAGTCCCATTGAGGGATTCCGGGAAATTGACAAAGGGGACTGGAACTCGGGACATGCGAGTTACATCCAAGACCCTTGGCAAAGCATTGTCATCAAGAAAGAGATGGGCCGCTTCCTCGAGATACTCGCCAAGGCAGTGGATGATGAGCTCAATTATGCCATGCCGGATTATATACGCCCTGATAAAGATGGCGAGGTTGATGTCTATGAGTCCATGAAATGGGTGATTGCTCAAGTCTCCAGCCGTTTCACAGTTGGTCTTCCACTTTGTTCGTGTTCCTTTCGGTCCTCGATATCCAACTGTTCGCTAACATCAAAAAGGCAGAGACAAGAAATATTTGAGTGATTCGCTCGCTTTTGCAGACCTGTTCATCCTGAACTCGGGTTTGGTGATATACACCCCGGCGCTCCTTAAGCCTCTGGTTGGATTTCTCGTCACTCTATCAACAAGATATAGACGATGGAAGATTCAAAAGCACATTGAAAATCTTTACAAGGAGCGATCTGCACGACTTCTGAATCCAGATCTTCATCTTAAGAGTAAAGAGCCAACCGATACCTTGCAGATGATGATGAAGTATGCAATACGAAAATACGGCGACCAGGTTTCACTGCCGCAAATCTCGGACAGGCTTTGCCTCGCAAATTTGGCATCGTTTCATCAAACTGCGGTTGCGATGAGTAATGTTTTAATCAACATTGCTGCATCCGATGCCGAGTTCAACACAATTGAAATCATACGACAGGAGATGGCTGACGTGCTTCGCGAAAGCGGGCATATCTTTGACAAGACATCGGTCTCAAAAATGGTGCAAACCGATAGCATTCTCAGAGAGTCGATGCGGACTCATGCATTCGGTAATCGAGCCATGATTCGCAAAGTCGTTTCACCAGATGGTCTCCAGACACCAGACGGCCATTTTCTTCCCCTTGGCTCGACCCTCTCTATTCTTTCATACCCTGTCCATCACGATCCTGAAATCTATGAGCATCCGGAAAAGTTTGACCCCTTTAGATTTTCACGAGCAAGAGCATCTAGTCCAGATGAAGGACATTTGTCTGGTTTTTCTGATACCAAAAGTGGAAACCCGACACTGTCATTCGTTTCAACCTCTTCAACCTACTTGCCTTTTGGCCACGGGAAGCATGCTTGTCCAGGGCGCTTCTTGGTTGACTTTGAACTAAAGATGATTCTTTGCCGAGTCCTAGAACGGTTTGAAATTGAACTGCTTCCTGAACACCACGGGGTGAGGCCAGAATGCCCGTGGGTGACGGAGGCTGCCATGCCACCTGTAGGCGTAAAACTAAAGTTCACAAAAAGAGATGCGTCAGCATGATTGATAGATATTTTACTGAGTAGATGCTTCATGATAAAGAATTTATATATGAAGCGAATATGTAATTTAACTCTCCTCTAAACCAGACCAAAAGCACATGCTTAAAGCTGCCTACTGATTCTAGGTGCAATTCAATTCAGGGTTTTTTTATCGGCTTTCCAAAAAATTATTACATTGTAATCTGATATAACTCTTGTTCTTCTACCAACAAATGCATTATACGATCAAAGCCTTCACAGGCAACAATAGCGTAATACAGGTGGCTTGATTTGTGCAGCTTGGGCGTTTCCACCCGTGGTGTTAGCGGTGGCAGTGCATGGGGGAAGCCTAGCACCCTGCTAGGTGGGTAATACCTGTCCATGGGCGCGCATTTAAAATGGGTTTCCCGCTTGAGTGAGGTTTCGGCCTTCGTTCATGTCCTCTTGGCTCTCCATCTGTATATATCTGTCCAAACATGGCAAGATTTGCTATTTTCCTCTCCCGCTACCGGCCTTGGGCTATTAGTGCAGTGCTTGTCTCAATCTACCGCCAGGTATTCTCGCACGCGAATAATTCTATCCATGTTGCACTGTTTCATCTGGCAAAGTACTTGCTTGTTTTCTTGAGCGTTTGGGCTGTCTACACGACATTCTTCTACCCCATATTATTCAGCCCACTAAGACACTTGCCACAACCAGAAGTGAGTAAAGGGCCACATTCAAGAGGTAACTTTGAAAACTAAAAAAGGTCATCAAGGGCGCGTCATTCCTACATGGTCATTGGGCGGCGTCAGTTGGGGAGCCTGCCGGCTTGCCCTTTCGGCATTGGTCAAGAACGATTGAAAATAATGGGTTAATCAGATTCCTGTAAGAACTTTGTTTCAATACCATGTTCTTAAACATTCACAACTGATTGTCTTTCAAGGCATCTATTTAATCAGGAGAGACTTGTCGTCACGAGCCCTGAGGGCTTGAGGGAAGTCTTGGGTCAGAACAGCTATGACTTTGTGAAGCCACATCTGCTTCGAGCCATGGTTGGCAAGATTCTGGGTCATGGGCTACTACTCTCAGAAGGGGATGTACACAAGGTAATTTTCTTCGCCACCTAGGCATTTCAGAGAGACTAACAGACGCTTAGATGCAGAGGAAGAACCTGATGCCAGCCTTCAGCTTCAGACACATCAGGGAATTATACCCCTTATTCTGGACAAAGGCCCAAGAGCTGGTCTCTGGCATTGAAAAAGAACTGAGAGAAGAACCAGACTCCATGATTGACATTGCGGATTGGGCAAGCCGCGCATCCCTGGACATTGTCGGCTCCGCAGGCATGGGTCACGAATTCAAGTCACTCTCAGATCCCACTATTGAAGACACCATGAAGATGTACGGCTCAATGGTCAAGCAGAGTCGCGGCGCAAAACTCTTGACTGTTCTTCAGCTCGTCCTACCCGCCGTCATCACAGATTATCTCCCATTCCAGAGAAACATGGGAGTTTTGGCAGCGTCCAAAGCCGCGCGAACAACGTCTCAAAATCTGATTAACGCGAAGAAGGTACAAATGGCCAAGAAGGAGAAGCTTTCTCCTGACATTATTTCTACGGCTCTCGAGTCTGGCCATTTTACAGATGAGGGACTTGTCGACTCCATGATGACTTTCCTCGCAGCCGGCCACGAAACCAGTGCCGCAGCGCTTACGTGGACTATCTTTCTACTTGCTAAGCACCACGATATTCAGGATCTCTTGCGAGAAGAAATTCGGCAAAACGTTGACGGCGTCTATGATGACATTGATGCCAAAAAGTTGGATGGGCTGGCGTACTTGCATGCAGTTTGCCAGGAGTCATTGAGGATGTATGCCCCGATCCCTTTCACTATCAGAGATGCCAGAAAGGATACCCAGATTCTGGGTCAGTTCGTACCCAAGGGCACTATGGTCATATTGTGTCCCTGGGCTATTAACCGGTCGCATGAGCTCTGGGGTCCTGACGCAGACGAATTCAACCCGGAACGATGGATGCAGCCAGGTCAAGCAAACTCGGGTGGCTCCAAGAGCAATTACGCGTTTCTGACCTTCTTACATGGTCCTCGGAGCTGCATTGGGCAGAGGTTCTCGTTGGCGGAGTTGATGGCTCTCACGTGCGCATTGGTAGGGCGCTACAGGTTCGACCTCCCAATGGACTACGAGGTGCGGGACATTACGGATGGAATTGTAGCGAAACCCGCCAATGGATTGAAGGTGTCTGTGGAAGCGCTTGAGGGTTGGTGAAATGGTTTAGGCTAGGAAAACCACCTATTATTTTATCCGCCATGATTTGCCCTGTACGAGATGACTGCTGGTGAAGAACTACGCCGCCGTGAACTGTGAGAAAGACAATATGCCGACGTCACCAACTCGCCCAATTGGGATTTACGACAGGCTTTGCTTTATTCAATAATGGACTGCGACACCCATGCTGCCGTATCACAATCCCAAATCAGTCCTAGCCAGACTCGCCCGGGTGGTCGGGCGTAGAGCCGGAAAAATAGGGGCGAGGGGGGTTTAGCGGTCTACGTGGCAACGCACCTGATACGGTCCAAGTCCAGTACATTGCAGCGGACCACTCCATAACACCTGTGAACCAACACTATGGAGATATCTCCACAGGGTCAAGTACGAGATTGCGTGGAAAATGCAACGGGTAGGGGCCGTGCCCCCGTGTTGAGCAGAGTACTTGGGCCACGATTGGCGGGCAGTCACCGTCATCATATTTGGGCCTGAGCAGGATTTGCTTTTTCATACCGCAGTGGCCAGTGCATCTACTCAACAATGCTGTAGTCGGTCGGTCGATCCATGTGCGAAATGCGACCCATCCAGCCATCTCCGAGTCGTGGCGCAACCCGGAGCTCAACGTCCCGGATACAGGTGGCGTTGCTTTTCTGCGTGTTGGTGCTGCAAGACCACCACCCAACAACATACAGAACATTACAGCGTCGCACAGGGCACGCTCCACGCCAAGGGTCAGTTACGACCGACTCTCTCCACAGGGCTGTGGGATTTCAGATCTCCCACGCACATGTCCGTCACCAATTGGACACACCCCACTGTAGGCCGGCCAGATTAGCGACGAGGCTATCCCTGCCTCCCCGGTGGACTGAGGCTCCCCCCAGGCCAACCAACATGCACCAGCCCAGAGCAGTCTCGGTCTCAAAAACAACACGCCATGTGAGCATCCCGGGCATGTTGCACTGGAGGATCAGCGACATGACTACAGCGAGGAGAGCATCTCCACAGGTGAGAAGAGGGCCAACGCCGACCGAGGGATATGACCACGGAGGCGGGCGGCCACTACTCTTCCCAGGCGGGCTGCGCATCATTTCTCTCCTGCAGCACCGCTTTAGCAATGGCAGGAGTTTCATTTGAGTCTGATCTCGGCTGGTAGGGCCTTTGAAAGAGTCTTTCTCAAAGACTCGACCTTCTCGCGCTGAATGCTTTGCTTCTACAGTGCTCCATACACCAGCTCAACTGTCCGAAGTCGCGAGAAACCCGTCCTCCCCTTCAAGATTCTCCATCACCATGTCGATAGCAAGTGGCGGCTACGCTCGAGGTGATCTCCTCAACGGGTGCAAAGACTTGGCCCCAGGTCTCAAGAACGCCTACGGCTACGTCCCCAGCCTTGCGGCAGGCATTGTCTTTGACCTCATTTTTGCGGGCGCCGGGATCTACCACATCGTTCGATCGGTGCAGAAGAGGCGGGCCACGTCGTATGTTTTGGCGATTGCTTCCTATATCGAGCTTATTGGATGGATCGGCCGCACATGGTCCTCCAGGTGTGCCTACAACAAGATTGCCTTTCTCTTGCAAATCACCACCCTCGTCGTCGGGCCCATCTTCGTCGCCGCTGCCATCTACGTTACTCTCGGCTACCTGATCAAGGCTGTCGGACAACAGTACTCCGTCATCCGCCCTAAGCTCTATCTATGGATCTTTCTCGTCGTCGATGTCCTTTCCCTTCTCATCCAGGCCGGCGGCGGTGGCCTGGCTTCAGGGGCAGCAAACAAGGGCAAATCCACCAAGCCGGGCGCTAACTTGATGGTTGCCGGTATCATCTTCCAGCTCGTGAGCATGACGGCATTCTGCATCCCCTTCGCAATCTTCCTTTGGCGAACCCGAAAAGTGGTGTTGACAAAGGGGCAGCAACTCATCGTCTATGCTACGTCCATTTCTGTCGTCTTCGTCTACATTCGATGCGTCTACCGAACGGTTGAACTTCTCGAAGGGTGGAATGGCAAGTTGATGAAGACCGAGGGATATTTTATCGCACTGGATGGCGTCTGTATCGCCATTTCCATCCTTTTCTTCTGTGTGTTCGACCCAGCAATGCTTCTTCCAGCCGAAAATGAGCCCTCGTACGTTGACGCGTCCTCTAACGCGCTTGGAGCCCACTCGAATCGCGATAACACCAAGAAATAGAGGTGACTGTAGATATATTGGAACTGGGTTGTTGACCAGGAGACAGATTGGGTTATAGAACGGCTTCGTTTTAAGAATATTTTTGGCGTCCAGGTCATTCAAGGGTCACGCAATGCATTGCTTTACGAAAAGTTCACAATTAAATAGGGCTGTTAGCTACGGCAATCTAAAGCATCCCAACAGCCCTTCCTTATTCGGAAAAAATACCATACCTGCACCATTTTACTGTCGTGTTGACAGGACCTAGAATAGCTCACCCTCATTTGGGGTAGGCTGGTGCATTCGTTCAATACAGGACTGGAGTCGAATTACTATGGTATCTAAGCCCCATTCGATCGGGACCAGTGTTTTACCACATCGCTCTATATATATCTTAAAACCATGAACGTATTAGTGAATTGTTGAATTGATCCCTTTTTCTTTCTCGAAACGACAACCTATTAACAATCTTCCAGTAAAAGTTGTGTGTGTGTGGTCTTGTTATTTTTCGCCTGGTTGCCCCGCCCCACAAGTCAACAATGATTTCCCACTCATTTTGATATGATATGAGACAAAAATACAACGCAAGTAAAATACCATTCATACAAAGAAATATATTGGACCAACGGGGCAAAATAATCATGGACATTCATCAGTCCGTTGATATTCCAACATCTTACCCGCCAAAGGCACGAAAAAGGAAACGAGCCTCAAGGACCCACGGTATGTGCATGCCCCGTACTGGAATCGAACCAGTGATCTTATCATGTTATTCCATTCCTGGTTACTAGTGATACGCTTTACCACTGAGCCAACGGGGCTTGTTTTCCGGCCATGCTCAAGTTATTCAAAAGGATCCCCAGGTCAGGGAGTAGTGATCCGTGAGGTATCCGGCAAATGAATGCGGCTCACCCTAGGCTCAAGAAACACCGAAATAGTAAAACTCACAGCGAAGAATAATTCCTTGGGACTTGGTTGCTCCGATTTAAATGACATTTGGGCGGCAATTCGGTGAAATATTGACCACGAATATGTTTCTAACTGCGACGATGGATTAACGTGTCTAATATTTTGGCGGCAGATAATATGAGAAAATCGCTTTTAGCCCTGATTCAAACATAAGCAGCTCAAGTTCAAATAGGTTTGGGACGTGTAGATTGAATCAAGTCGACAGTCAATGTTGCACCAAGTTCTTCTGTTTTTCTTTTCTAAATTGGCCAACACCAGCAATTGATGTTTTTGCAGCCCAAGTCTCAATTATTTCTATGTGCTCAAATACCAACTGATAACAACGGAATTACATGCAATGCATGGGGGATTTCAGTTTTTATTGGCAATCCAAAACCTAAAAAGTTTGTTTCGTTGCTTCTCTGCCATCTTCACGTGTAAAATTACTCATCTCCAAAGCCAAGTGGCAGAAACATGCGACACGCACATAGCACTCTCCAATACTAAACAAATATGTGAAACATCAAGAATATTCGATACAGTTGCCAAATAAGCCGTCAAATTATATCTAGGTAGTGTTGGTGATACCTTCTTGCCATTTACCTCCTCCTACACTGCAACCTTGGTTTCCTGTGACATCTTATCGTCTCTTTTTACACTAAACCAGCTAGGTCGAGTCGAATAAGGTGATTGGACGCCACAATCCAGAATGCCGTCTTTATACTCTTGCATAAAATAGATAAAATAGATAAATGATGGACAATCTCTCGAGCGGAATTTTGTTTTTCACGAGCGCGATTAAATTGTAGGCGAATATGGCGTAATCCTACCTTGCCCTTGATGTTTTTCGCAGGTCCGCCCACGGTACGACGACAGGCAGGATTTCATCGTCGCCATTGGACGCCTGCATCAATATCCGATCGCCTCAGCGACTGCATTATTTATCTTCCAATCAGAAACCGGGTGTATCTGATGCGAATTTTTATTCTTAGCAAAGACCAATTGTCTTGCGCGATCGTGTCTAATGTCGTGTATGGAACCCTAGATTCCGTCATTCAGCACTAAGCGTATATAGTAAGTTCGACACCCAGCCCCGCGTGACACGGCCATTCCGCACTACCGCTGAGCACATGCGACTCGGGTATCAGTCAGCCGAGGCTTTAGATGCTGTGCAAAGTGAACTTACTGCAAACTCATCCCTCGTTTTTTTAGCACCATCGTCATGGCGGCGCTGGAACCAATAAGACAGTTCTTCTGGGGACCGCCGTCACTAGATCGCTCTCTGCTCACAAAGCTCGACCTGACGCTTCTGCCTTACCTTTCGCTCATGTGGTTTCTTTTCGGCATCAATCGCTCCAGCTACTCGACGGCCTACATTAGTGGCATGGATGAAGATCTCGGCTTCAAGGGCAAGGACTACAATTACATGAACACCATATACATTGTCTTTTACGCCGTTTCCCAGATTCCTTCGACATCCTTATTAACCGTGTTCCCACCAAAATGGATCTTTGTTGGGTGCAACCTAGTTTGGAGCATCTTGACATTGGTAACGTTTCGGGCGACACACGTTTATCAAATATTTATTCTGAATGGCTTTGAAGGTGCCTTTGCAGCTGTGTGCTAGTTTGTCTCCCCAATGAACCAACGCAGCTATTGGGCTCTGACTATGCAATATAGCGTCGGTGGTCATTTTATTTATGGCAGTTGGTACAAAAAATCGGAGCTAGGTACACGCGCCGCGATATTCTGCTGCTTTGGTCATCTAGGCAGCATGGTTGGGAGATGGCTCCAGGCGGCCTTGCTCAAATCGCTTGACGGGCGTGGTGGCCTTCCAGCATGGAGATGGCTATTCATAATTGTCTCCATCATTACAATTCCGATTGTTGCTTTTGGTTGGTTCATTCTCGCCGCTGACTTGCCTTACCTTTGGCTAACACCATGGACAGGCTGGGTTGTTATCCCCAATCTCCCAGTTCACAAGAGCGCTTGGTACTTGACTGAGGAAGAGAAACAATGGGCCATTGATCGGCTTGGAAAACCACAAAAGCAGACATGGGACCTGACTGTGTTTCGAAGAGTGTTGACAAGTTGGCAATTTTATCTACTGCCTTTGATCTTTATGCGTAAGTTTATACCCGTAATTCAACTGAAACGACGCAAACTAATATGAGAAAGTCTATTCCCTCTGCGTGCAGTCGTTGGGGAATAACGTAATGGCTCTCTGGATGAAATCTCGCGGCTACAATGTCATTCAACAGAACAACTACCCTTCGGGGATATACGGCACTGCCATTCTGGGCACCGTCCTCTACGCAATCTGGTCCGACTCGATTCAATCACGCTGGCAACCGTCGCTCTCTATAGGTGCTACCTTTGTGGTTGGTAGTGCCATTCTTGCAGCAAACCCAAGCAATGACGGTGTCATATTCTTTGCATTCTATCTACTTGGCACCACATACGCACCTCAAGCATTATGGTATTCGTGGATGGCCGACGTCACTGCGCATGACCTACAACTACGTGCCATTACTACGGGATGGATGAACTCGTTTGACTTTGCCTTTGTTACATGGTGGCCGCTCATCTTTTATCCGGTCACAGACGCGCCGCATTACACAAAGGGATATATCGCCAGCTTAGTGACTGGAGCTGCTGTCATTCCATTGATTGGTCTAATAGCGTTCCTTGAGAGAAGGGATAGAGCCCGTGGCAAGATCGGTCGCGAATTTGAAGGTCGCGATGAAGAAGGTGAGCAGAGTCCTACGACAGATGGCCCCAAACGTGGTCACGTCACATGTGTCGTTACTGGACCTGACAAGATATACCGCAGTGGTAACGCCTTACGGAACAATTTAGGTGCGGCGTGCCCATTTTCTTACGGAATTCCTTCCTTTGTGGTGTGGCAGCACTGCTGCTCCTTGGCTAAGGTAAGTATTAATAGGCAAATTTGGGGTTTTTAATTTGTATTTGAGTTACTCTAGACCTAATAACATTTTCCTGTGATTTATAATACTATAATGGAAGTGGACGAAGGATTGTGTATACCTCTGGCCAAAACTACCCCTATAAATTATTGCCACCCATTCTTATGCCCCGTACATTTGAGTTTTTCCGGTGAAGCTTTGCGTAGCTTGTTATTTGAGAGCTGAATTGAATCTCTATCTTCATGCCGTGGTAGTCTAGGACTATGTTGGATAAATAGCTCAATGTTTGAGTTTTGCTATAATTCAAAAGCTAGCTACTGGGTGCGTTCAGACGCGTCAGCACTCTGATTTAGCCATGTTTTTCACTTCTTCGTTGTATATTAGTTCTATGAGGATTTTTGTAACTAGCCGTATTGAATCGATATAGTGCATATGATAAATAAAAAAAATTTATTGGTGGTGTACGTCCTGGTAGAACAAGTTGAACAAATTATAGCAGGTGCTGAAATTGACCACTCGCGGGAGTGGTATCGCTGTATGGTTCCCATAATATGACTTTATGCTATCACAAAAATGATAACAGTTCTATTATTATAACCGAACTATACAAAATAGGTTCGGGATGTTTTATGAGCTACCTTAATACGATATCCTCCTTACTGCCAACAAGAAGTTTCGTTATAATTATGTCGCCCATTTCTATGGACAATGAAAAGGGTGTTGTTAATCCTCGGTCGTCGCGAGCATATATATTCGCACTATACATAAGTAACAACTGTATGATGTGAATATGCTTATTTTTAACGGCCCAGAATAATGGTGTGCGATTCAGATAACCATCTAACTCGACGTTTGCACCATTCTCTAGCAAGAATTCGACGACATCATCATGAGAGTTCTGAACTGCCATTGATAGCGGTGTACCTCTCAAAAGCCCTGAAGAGTTAATGTTCACTCCTTTATCAACCAACAATCTTACCAATTCCATCGCCCCACGCCCAGAAGCATCTGCTAGAAGTGTTCTGCCACAGGATACTACTGAACTAACATCCAACCCGCTATTAATCAGTACTTTCATCATAGATGCGTCCCACTTGTCAACTGCTTCCTGTAATAATACGGTACACATAATTGTGAACCGATTTTATTAATTGTGAACCAGATTTAATAATTGTGAACAAACGCACTTTTGATTTCCTAGATATTTAAAATCTAGCCTAGACTACCAATTTTCTATGACTTTTTAGCAACCTCTATACTTACTCTTAGACCTATTTTTATTATAGTTTTTAATATAGGTTATAGTACCTATTATCCTTTTTAGCTATTTATTATATTTATTACTATTAATTTCTCTAAGAAAAGCTTCCTTTGCTTTAGTTATCTCTTTAAATACTATTTTATTTAATTTCTTTATAATAATATTAAATTTTTTATATTTTTTTTAGATAAATCCTTTATTATTAATATTAAGATTATTCTTTTTAAGTATATAAAACTTAAATTTAATAAATTATATTTTTTAGAATAATTTAAGATTAATAATAGAGATTTTAAATAGCCTAAGGAGCCCTTTCTTTTTAAACTTTAATTTAAAGGTTTTAATAAAATTAAGTAAATATTTAATATAAAGTTTATTATTAATATATTTTAAGGTAAAAAGGTATAATAGATTATAAAAAATATAATATTTAAAATATAATTTAGATTTAGCTATTTTTAATAATATTAAAAGTAAGCTAGAATATATTAATCTTAGCATAAAAAGCTATCTTAAATATTAGGATAGGTTTAATAGAGTTTACTATATCTAATATTAAAAGGATATTAAGATTATAAAATATATAAAGTTAATTATTCTATTAATTAGGGCAAAAAGAGACCAATACTATAGTTATTTAAATACTAATTGTATCCGCTCCTAGAATTGCCTGGTCGAGCCTCCTGCTTGTATTTTAACCAAATATAAATAATACGGTACATTTGGCCAAGGCTGGTTTAAATCCGCCCCATTCTTTTGTAAGAACTCTGCGAGATCCACGTTCCCCTTTTCGATTGCCATTGAGAGTGGACTGTGTCCATACACATCACAAGCGTTAATATCAACCCCCATATGAACAAAATATTCTACCATGTCAAGAACTTCGTTTTTTATAGCCAATAGAAGTAGTGTCGGATCATTTATGGCCCTGGTAGAAACATTTGCTCCCTTATCAAATAATAGTCGGACAATATTCGTATGATGCATTTCCAAGGTTATTATTATTAATGGAGTCCTGCCATCGTTATTGCGAGTGTCGATATTAACATCCTTGCAGATAAGAAAATTCTCCATTTCAATATGGCCATTCTGTGAGGCTAGGTGGAGGAGAGTTGAATCATTGTAAGTTCGTTCAGAAATATTTGCTCCATGCTCAAGAAGTAACATATGGCAGTTCCTAACAGCCCATAACTTGAGGATATCGCTATATGGCAATCCCATTGATATGATAATATATCCAAACCCAATGAGTAGTGTAATAATAGAGATATTCCCTGTGCTTAGAGCTTCCTGTAGTAGTGTAAAGCCGGATAAATATCTCACATTTATATCAGCTCCATGCTCAAGGAGTAGCTTTGTAATCTCATAATTCTGATGTGAAATGGCACAACGGAGTGGTGTATAGTCAAATGGATATCTCCTATTTACGTCAACTCCATGCTCAAGGAGTAGCTTTGTAATCTCAAATTGTTGATTTTCAACAGCGGAATGGAGATGTGTCGAGTAAAGTATATCTTTGAAGTTTGCGTCCGCTCCCTTCTGAAGTAGAACTTCTATAACTTCTTTAAGCCCATTTCTGATAGCGCTGTATAGGCCCTGCTCGGCTCGCGACATAACAAAAGATAATCAGGAATAAGCAATACATATGTTTTAGTTAGCATGCCCTATGTACTATAAATAGCTTTTGTTCCATATTTCCTAGAACTAACCTTCTTTGGGATGAATCCTATTGCCTTATATCTTGGCTTGTAATATGACTATGATTTACTTTCTTTGCAAAGGTTTATTTAAGATAGAATATTACTATAAGCCTTATATATTATAGTTCCCCTTAGAATTAATCTAAAGATATTATTCTTAGTTACTAATAATAATAAAAGTACTTACTATTATAGCTATTACCTTTAAACCTTGCTATTATTAACTATAAATAATAATAATAATAAGAATATCTAAGTTATTAATAAGGCTATTAATAAGGCTATTAATTTGCTTTTATATATTAATCTTATTATAATTATTAACTCTATTAAAGCTAATAATTTAGCTAAAAGCCTATTTAAATCTATTAGCTTAGCTAAATTTATTAGCTTAATTAAAGCTAATAATTTAATTAAAGGTAATAATTTAGTTAAAGTAAATAGCCTAGTTAATAATAATTATGAATAAATGCACTTTTGATTTCCTAGATATTTAAAATCTAGCCCAGACTACCAATTTTCCATAACTTTTCAGCAACCTCTGCGTTTCTTTTTAGCCCTGCTTCTATTATTACGGTTTTTAATAAACCTTATGGTATCTATAGTCCTTTCTAGCTACTAATTATACTAGCTATTATTAATATTTTCTAAGAACCTTTTTTCTTTTAGCTTTATATCCTTAAATTTACCTAAAATATACTTATTTATTATTTTATTAACCTTTATATACTCCTTTTAAATAAAATCTTTATTATTAATATTAATATTATTCTTTTAGAGTAACTAAAGCTTAAAATTAATAATTTTTATCTTTTAAAATAATATAAGGTTAGTAATTTTAGTCTTAGATAGTATAAATAGCCTATATTAAGGGAGAATCTATTTAAAGTATTTAATTAGGTTAGGAAGGTATTTAGTACGGAGCTTACTATTAGTATATTTTAAGGCAGAAGGGTATAATAGATTATAAAGAATATAGTATTTAAAATATAATTTAGATTTAGCTATTTTTAATAATATTAAAAGTAGGCTAAAATATATTAGTCTTAGCATAGAAAGCTATCTTAAATATTAGGATAGATTTAATAGAGTTTACTATCTTTAATATTAAAAGGGTATTAAGATTATAAAATATATAAAGTTAATTATTCTATTAGTTAGGGCGAAAAAAGATTAATATTATAGTTGTTTAAATACTAATTATATTTGCTCCTAGAATTGCCTAGTTAAGCTTCTTGCTTGTATTTTAACTAAATATAAATAGCCTAGTTAAAGCTATTAATTTAAATTAATTATTATTTTTATTTTTATTAATAATAAAAGCACTAAAAAGGAAGTTTTATATACCTAGTTAATATTAATTGTAAACTAGATTTAATAATTGTAAATAAATGCACTTTTGATTTCCTAGATATTTAAAATCTAGCCTAGACTACCAATTTTCTATGACTTTTTAGCAACCTCTATACTTACTCTTAGACCTATTTTTATTATAGTTTTTAATATAGGTTATAGTACCTATTATCCTTTTTAGCTATTTATCATATTTATTACTATTAATTTCTCTAAGAAAAGCTTCCTTTACTTTAGTTATCTCCTTAAATACTATTCTATCTAATTTCTTTATAATAATATTAAATTTCTTATACTCTTCTTAGATAAACCCTTTATTATTAGTATTAAGATTATTCTTTTTAAGTATATAGAACTTAAATTTAATAAGTTATATTTTTTAGAATAATTTAAGGTTAATAATAAAGATTCTAAATAGCCTAAGAAGCCCTTTCTTTCTAAGCTTTAATTTAAAGGTCTTAATAAAATTAAATAGGTATCTAATATAAAGTTTACTATTAATATATTTTAAGGTAAAAGGATATAATAGATTATAAAGAATATAGTATTTAAAATATAGTTTAAATTTAGCTATTTTTAATAATATTAGAAGTGGGCTAGAATATATTAGTCTTAGTATAGAAAGCTATCTTAAATATTAGGATAGGTCTAATAAAGTTTACTATCTCTAATATTAAAAGGGTATTAAGATTATAAAATATATAAAGTTGATTGTTCTATTAATTAGGGCGAAAAGAGACTAATACTATAGTTATTTAAATACTAATTATATCCACTCCTAGAATTACCTGGTCAAGCCTCTTACTTGTATTTTAACTAAATATAAATACCTAGTTAAGCTAAAAAGAAACTAAAGGCTATAAAGCTATAATAGACTAATAAATAGATTTTCTATATATTAGAGATTATAGTAAATATTTAAGCTAAGAATAAAAATATATTTAAGAAGCCCCTAGCTTAAAAGGCAATATATAATAAAATTAAGAATAATATTATTTAGTAGTAGCCTAAGGTTCTATTTCCTATTAATAAAATATACTAAAAACTAGCTAGATTATTAAGAATTTAGAAGATATTTCTAGTTATAATAAAGTTAAGAACCTCTTATAACTATAAAACAAGGGATATTTATTATAATAATAAATAATAAGAGTTTGCCTTTAGTAAATATAATAATCTAGCTATTATATTATAAAATAATAATTTATTTTAGTATAATCTATATAAGCTAGCTTTTAAGGGAACTAAGGAAGTTAGGCTTATTATTATTAAGGCTAGTAATATTACTAGAATTACCTCTTTTCAGTATATTCCTTTTTAGAGCAAGGATAATTTTTTTATAAATTCTAATAATAATAATAATTAATAAAAAGCTCTAAGTAATTCTTAAGAATTTACCCTAGTATAATTACTATTATTATAGTATATTAGGGCACTAAGCTTATTAAGAAAATAGATAGCCTTATTTTCTTCCTTAATTAGATTATCCTTATAGCTTACTAAGTAGCCTTATTATATTATTAAGAGGTAAGGTTTATTAGTAAAGATATTAAGTTCTTTTATTATAATTTATTAAAGTCCTTAAATTATAGGGGTATATAATCTAGAAGCTATTATTAGTAATATATAATTATAGTTTAAGGATAAAGTAATAGATAATAAACTAATTAAGTTTATAATATTTATTAAGAAAAAACCTATTATTATTATTTAATATAATATATTAATAGATAGCCTAAAGGAGTAGATATTTTAAAGAGTAGTTTAAAAGTTATTAGGATTATTAGAGGTTTAAATAGTAATTAGAAGTTTGCTGCTTATACTTAATAATATTTCTAAATTATTAGAATAAAAATAAGAAGCTATAGGAATATAAAATATTAAGTTATTTATAGTTAAAAAGGCAATATATTAATATTATAGTTAAAAATATAATAGATTAAAAATATAGCTTGGGTTTAGCTTATAGCTAAAAATGCCCTATAAATAAAGGGTAATTTGCTATACTATCTCCTAACTTAGATAGATATAAGAATTATAGTAAATTCAAATAACTATAATATTTCTAATTTTTATTTAATCTATATTTTAACTTTAAAATATTAATTTTAGAATACTAATATATATATATATATTTTTTTTTTCTTTATTATAAATCTAAAAAGTATTTAAATTATAGAATATTATTTCCCTAATTCCTAATTCTATTAAATAAGATTATAGCCTATACAAAGTACTAGCCTACTATATTTTAGGGAAAAAACTATACTACATATACCTTACTAGCCTTCAAGCTAATATTATATTTTTAACCTAATATAACCATAATATATATACACAATATATATCTTACCTTTTAACCTAGATTCTCTTCTTCTACTTCTAATAACTTATTTAACTGCTCTTAGATAATATTTATATTATTTATATATAATTAATATTACTTTTACTAGTTCTCTATAATATACTCCCTTAATTACTATAAATTTAAGGTATTAATATTATTATTTATCTAATTTCTTATACTTTCTAAGAAAATAATATTAGTAAAAATAAGTATTATATCTATAGATATTTAATAGGCTTTAATAAAATTCTAAATCCTAGTATAAATATAAATAATTATTACCTAATACTTAATCTTATATTTAGGGGCTAATATTTTTAGGATCCTAAACTTTCTCTTTAACTAACTAAATACTAATTCTATAATAATTTAAAGATAAGAATATTATAGATTATATAATTCCTTTTTTATTCTTAGGCTTATTAGCCCTAAATTCTATTCTTAAAAATAATATTAAACTCCTAAATATAAAATAAAAAGGCTTATCTAACCACTAAATCTAATATTACTAAAATAAAACTAATACTTAGGAATAATAAAGCTTTTAAAATAAGTATATCTTATTAATATTAAATTATTAATAGAACCCTCTACTCCTACTAATATATATAAGAAGGTTCTATCTAGCTATATAGTATATAGTATTTTTTTTTTTTTTTTTTTTTTTTTTAAAAAAAAAAAAAACCCTTTTTTTTTTTTTTTTTTTATTTTTTTTTTTTTATTTTTTTTTTTTTTTTATTAATTATTTATTATTATTTTTTATATTTTTTATAAATCTTTTTTTTTTTTTTTTTTTTTTTTTTTTTTTTTTTTTTAAAAATAAACCCTTATCGAAAAAACTAATTATATTACATTATTTTTTTATTTTATTCTTTTTTTTTTTTTTCTAAAAAAAAAT